>OZ024910.1:42739690-42760842 GCA_964017125.1 Flabesymbios commensalis | reverse complement strand
GGGGTGAGTCAATGCTAGACGCTAGGCAGTGGCGGAGGCGGTGATGGCCAGAAATTCTACAAATAATTAATCAAATGTATTAATGTATCAGAACATCTACATTTTATTGGGCTATGTATTAAGTAGCAATAGACTATCTGAATCAGGTGACATTCATCTAGCCAGTAGTGGCATTATACAACTAATACCATATTCGGATACAATTTCCTCTGGTATGCCTGCAAGATTTAAAAAGGTTAAAGGTTAAAATGAGTTATAGGCTGTCATATCACACACTTTTGCTAACAAAATTCTGCGTGATCAGTTACAGTTACGAGCTGTGGAAAATAACATCAATTTAGTGTACTTTTGTAGTTAATAATGTTGCTTCGACCATGAATAGTCAATCTCACAGCTCTTGTATGACACTTCACAATGTATTGTTTGTGTTGCTTTTTCATACTGACTACGTCCAAAACTTATATACAATATTGCTGCTTGCGTGAATTTTGACAAATAATAAGCTTGGTACTACGAGATATATTTTATATAATATAATTATATTTAAGTTGCTGTTGATTTATGTTATAAATAAGCTAGGCGTATATCACTATTACCGTCTTTTTCAAAACGACTGCAACACATGTTTGCAACAATATATTACATCTTACTCGAGGAAAACATATTTATTACACCGAGTTAGTGGAATGTTCATCTAATGTTTTGTCTTAAAAAAATTGTGCGAGATGATAAGTCATTATGGCCTAAGTAAACATTGTTAATTATTCGCAACAAGATTCAATAATTTTTTTCAACACTGTGTTTTAGATTATGTTATTTAATATAATTCCTGATGAACAAAAGTACCTAAACAAATATTATTACCCCAAGTTGAAACGTGCTTTAGAATACTTGACCCCATGAGTCCTGGTTTAGTGTCAAAGTAATACAATGAAGCACTAAATATTATCATTAACAGCGGATCTCAATAAGCTAGACAAAAAATGTATATGGTGTAGGCATCATGGACTAAATGTGACTTGACACGTTGTCAACTGTTTCAAATAGCCACACATGTGGGGTTTGCGAAAACAACGCTGGGGCTTGTTGAAACATCGATTAACAAGTGGTTATTATCATTATATCGATGAGATAGGGACCTACATTATTATTCTGTAATAAACAGCGCTGGGTTAGGCCAAGTATCGCGGGGTTGCTTGATTTTGTGCCATATAATTGTAATCGGCCCAGAATCGGGGCTAGTTGAAACATGTTTCAACCAACCCCATTCATGCTCCAACTAACCCCATATCATGTTTCTACTAACCCCATTTTCAATGTTTCAACAGGCCCCGTATCGATGAATCAACTCTGTAACAGGATCAATTTTATTCATTTGTCTGTCCGTTCCGAATATTATAATGTTCATCACATAGCAGTCAAAGACCATATCGTAACGGTTTAGTGATAATGTGAAGTTAACATGAATATTAATTGTTGTTGTCCAATCCTTGCTCTGCGTGCAATAATTTGCATTTATCCCGGCAGACTCAATTTGCCACGTCTACTAGAAAGACATATTCATTTTCTATTTGCCTGTGTGGCGGACATGTTCGTCCCCACGATAATCACGATAATAACTGCTGTATTCGTTCATATGTTCAGGTATGTGTGACTGTTCACGCTGTTAAAACTATTATTATATTTTATCCTGTTTAATTCCAAACATGTTATGGCTAGGCCAGTAGTGTACTTGTGTAATGATTCGTGTTGAACGAATAGTACGAATTTGTTCAGAATAATGTTCTGTATTAAATCTGTAGAACGGCTCGAGTGTGCTAAATTTGTAAAATTATAAGCACGGATAATTATATTATAGATAATAAATTGATTGTAGTTACATTAATCTAATCAGTTATTTTATTGAAACAGATTGATTCATCAATTGATTTATTAATGTTATACTGGTTCTAAATGGGTTAGAGAAATACGTAGTATCTGACCGGTTTCTGAGAAGTTCTACATTTACGGAATACATGGTGAAATTATTAAAATGTATGTAACATGCCGATATTATTAAATGATGATAATATTAAATACGTTTAAATGCATTTTACACGATAAATTTCCGACAACTAAATTATTTATCATACTAAACCAGTCATTACTGTGATATTCACTACTGTTTTTTACACTTGTTTTCAGGGGTTTTGTTTTGATTATAAATGTATGCCTGGATGAATAAAAATTGAAAAGACAGTTTTGTTTGACACTCTTAATCCCCACATTATTTGGGGCTTACACGTCGCCCCTTTGTAACCCTCCGGTCACATACTGATCTCTCTTGAAAACAAAGCATTGCAGAGAAGTGTCACATTATCATCACAATATTTATGTGTAGAAAATGCATACAAAATGAAACCATGTATTACACCTTTGGCACACGCCAGGTGTTCACACGTGCTCCATAAAGATCATACTTCGGGCTTGAGATGTCTTGTTTCATCATACCCGTGTTTCAACTAGCCCCGGTTTCCCCTATGTAGTTTAATATGTCACTTACGTTCTGGTGGCAGAATATTTACTTTTTAACGACTGCTGATAAATATATGGCGAGTTTTGTCACTTATATTCCATATTTCAAACTAAGCCATGTACTACACCCCCAGATTTAGAAACATCCGTACAATAGATGGTATTACCAATATGTGCCTTACGTACTAGTTCAGGTTATTCTAGAGGCTTTATGATATTATTCCATCAATTTAAACCTTGGTTAGTTTTAGTTTTCACAAATGACATAAATATACAGATGGGTTGATGGCGAAACATTTTCTAAATCACTGTGACATGCGGTTGTGACATTTGTTGACCTTCATACTATAGAAATAATTGTAATAAAGTTCTTCTATATGTATATATTAAACATTAAAAACATTACGTTTTGGTACCAGAATCTTTAAAATTGTTCGAGTATTGGAAAATATATTATTAATTATGTACACATACTTCATTTTTTTTGTGATACTATGCAGTATACCCCTACCCTGAAATGTCCCCTAAAAAATGCTATCACAATTTGATTGTACACACTACCTGGGGTTGTTTTAGAAGGTTCATACTACCATAGTGTCAACTCAAACCTTGGTTATTTTTGGCATTGAGATAAATCCGTTTTTTGGACCAAATACTTTATGCTTTGCTGAAATACTAACAGGCAAATACTCACAGCTCAGTACACATACTGACAGCTCAGTAAATACTGACAAAGAATTTAGTATTCTGCAACAATATGTGATATTGGTGTGTGAGGATCGTTTGGATGATTAGCGCATCTTATCTATTTGTAAATGAGCTGAGAGATTGCTTTATAATCTCTGTTGGAATGACGTCGAAACAGCATGATTTTGATTTGCAGATCATTATAATATTGTTGGGGATAACCTTGAGAGGTTCTGAGATTTTAAAGCCTTTACTGGTGTAGCTTCTGTTATTGGTATAGCACACTAGTCTATCAATGTATCTGGTATGTCATGATCAGTCTTTTGATTAGTTGTGACAGTACCTGAACTATTGTAGCTGATCAACGCCAGTTACTTTTTCATTGTAGTAATACCCTTCAACACTTAGGTTCACCCGCAGCAAATATCATGAACATACTATATTTCATTATCATAATTATATCGCAAACCTAACAGTAAATGAAAACTACTCAATTTAAAAGTGTATACAAATGGAAGCCTAATTTTAATTTCTAGCAGTCTCTTGGACATAATTGTATTGAATATTATGTGATAGGACGTTATAATATATATCGGTGGCATGAGTGTCGTTATGTGTGATGGTGTTATATATGGGTGGCCTGAGTGTCGTTATATATAAGACGGCGTTTTATATGCTTGGCCTGAGAGTCGTTATATATCAAACGGCGTTATATATAGGTGACCTGAGTGCAGACGTCGTTATATCTGTGTGGCTTGAGTGTCGTTATATATCAAACGGCGTTATATGTGTGGCCTGAGTGTCGTTATATATCAGACTTTGCTATATATGTGTGGCCTGAGTGTCGTTATATATCAGACGTCGTTATATGTGTGTGGCCTGAGTGTCGTTATATATCAAGCGACGGTATATTGTGTGGCCTTAGTGTCGTTATATATCAGACGTCGTTATATATGTGTGGCCTGAGTGTCGTTATATATCAGACGGCGTTATATATGTTTGGCCTGAGTGTCGTTATATAAAAGACGGTGTTATATATGTGTGGCCTGAGAGTCGTTATATATCAGATGACGTTTTTTACACTTGGCCTGAGAGTCGTTATATATCAGATGACGTTATATATGTTTGGCCTGAGTGTCGTTATATATCAGACGACATTATATAGTTGTGGCCTGAGTGTCGTTATATATCAGATGGCGCTATATATACTGGTGGTCTGAGTGTCGTAACATATCAGATGGCGTCATATATATGGGTGGGTTGAGTGTCCGTTATAATGTCAGATGATGTTATATATGGATGGCCTGAGTGTCGTTATAAGTCAGACGGTGTCATGGGTGGCCTGAGTGTCGTTATATGTCAGATGACGTTATATATGCGTGGTCTGAGTGTCGTTATATATCAGATGGCGTCATATATTATATGGGTGGCCTGAGTGTCGTTATATATCAGATGACGTCATATATATGGGTGGCCTGAGTGTCGTTATAATTTCAGATGACGTTATATATGGATGACTTGAGTGTCGTTATATGTCAGATTGCGTCATGGTTGGCCTGAGTGTCGTTATATGTCAGATGACGTTATATATGCGTGGTCGGAGTGTCGTTATAACATATGGCAGATGACGGTATGGTACACAGATTTTTCGCCCCATAGTCAGTTCGCCTAATTTGTTAGTGAGACGTTTCACCCCCAACTCACACTTAGGAAAGACGTTTCGCCCTCTACCCATAAATAGGAAAGACGTTTCGCCCCCGTCTTCATAGTTCAGAAAATCGTTTCGCACCCAAACCATACTTCAGAAAGACGTTTCGCACCCAAACCATATTTCAGAAAGAGGTTCCGCCCACAAATCATATTTAGGAAAGACGTTTCGCACCCATTTATTATTAGGAAAGACGTTTCGCTCTCTCTTCATATTTTGGAAAGCTGTTCGCCCCCTAATCAGAAAGACGTTTCGCCCCCTATGGTCATAATTTGGAAAGACGTTTCGCACCTTTTCCAAAATTAGGAACGTTTCGCTTGCTATTCATAAATCAGCATTATATTCATTTTTAAGAAAGACGTTTCGACCTCACCCTAATCATAAAACAGCATAACATTGTGAAGATTGCTGTCCCATTTATTATTAGGAAAGACATGTGTGTGTGCCGACTTAGGCTACCGTGTTGTTCATGCATTTTATTATCACTTACCGTTTTTATTCCTTCATTCAGTCACTTTAATTTATTGTGCTATTGATCTGATCGCCGACCTAAACTTGGAACCTAAATAATTTAATGCAATATTGTCAGTTGAATTACATTAACGTATATAAATTTGAAGGCTGATTATTTATTTTTAGAAATATATATAGGGGCCAGGTATCTTACTTTGGGGAGGGGGCAAAACGTCCTCTGTGGGGTGAGAGACGTCCGATAAGAACAGGGGCGAAACGTCTTCTCTAGGCCGTAGGGTGCGAAACGTCTTATGAGAACGGGGGCGAAACGACTCGCCTAGGGTGAGAAACGTCCTATAAGAATGGGGGCGAAACGTCCCATAAGAATGGGGGCGAAACGTCTCACATAAGGGTTCGAAATGTCTTAATTTGGAGAGGGGGCGAAACGTATTTCCCAGGGGGCGAAACGTCTTCCCTAGGGGGCGAAACGTCTCAATAGGGGGCAAAACGTCTCAATAGGGGGCGAAACGTCTCACATAGGGAGCGAAACGTCTCACATAGGAGGCGAAACGTCTTCCTTGGGTGCGAAACGTCTCAAAGGTGGGCGAAACGTCTTAACCTGGGACAAGTCGTCACGGCGACAGGGGCGAAACGTCTTGAAGATGGGTGTGAGACGTCTTGGGGAGGGGGGGGGGGGGCGAAACGTCTATGGTGCGAAATGTCCTGGAGCCGACGGTATATATGCGTGGTCGGAGTGTCGTTATAATGTCAGATGGCGTTATATATGGATGGCCTGAGTGTCGTTATATGTCAGTTGGCGTCATAGGTGGCCTGAGTGTCGTTATATGTCAGATGACGGTATATATGCGTGGTCGAAGTGTCGTTATAATGTCAGATCACGTTATATATGGATGACCTGAGTGTCCGTTATAATGTCAGATGGCGTTATATATGGATGGCCTGAGTGTCGTTATATGTCAGATGGCGTAATGGGTGGCTTGAGTGTCGTTATATGTCAGATGACAGTATATATGCGTGGTCGGAGTGTCGTTTTGATATGGGTGGCCTGAGTGTAATTATATGTCAGATGACGTTATATATGCGTGGCCTGAGTGTGGTTTCAATATGGGGGGCCTGAGTGTCGTTATATGTCAGATGACATTATATATGCGTGGTCAGAGTGTCGTTATAATATGGGTGGCCTGAGAGTCGTTATATGTCAGATGACGTTATATATGCGTGGCCAGAGTGTCGTTTTATTATGGCTGGCCTGAATGTCGTTATATGTCAGATGACGTTATATTTGCATGGTCAGAGTGTCGTTTTTATATGGGTGGCCTGAGTGTCGTTATAATATATTTATAAATAAACTGCACCATTTCTGTAGCAAAAAATGCAAGCACTTCAAACTTTTTCTGATAGGAAAAAATATCGAACACTCATTAATACGCAGATTTTTGGAGGATGTATCCGGCGTTATTTCACCGTTACAACTAATACATTTAGGATTTGTAAACTCATGATTCAAATACAATAGCTCTCGGAACAAACAAGGAGATATTTGACTCGGTATATAACTTTATATCATATATAAGATATTGCGATTACACTACGTCCATTTTAATATAATTGTTATAGATTTATATTTTAATAAATTGTTCATTATATTTACATTTTCATAAGAGGTATAGCTACTTGACGATTTCTAATGGTTATATCAAATACAAGTGATCAGCAAAAATTTACTGCACCATTTGTCAAAACGTTGCGATATATATAGCGATTTCCAGGACAATAAATAGTTTTCTGTAGTTCAAGCCTATAAAATAGCGCCATATATGTACATGTATAGGAGGACGCAGACAGTCGTGCATCAATGCATGCGATAAAAATGGGGCAGTAAAATTTAGCGTACTTTAATAAAATAATTTTTCCGGTCACGGCCCAGTTTTTTTCAGAGCGATCACCTCCACCATCTTGTGAAACGTACACACGCTACGGAGACACCCTTGTATACTCACCATTTATTTGCATTTTATTAGTGTAGTTATCTGACGCCTGATCATCATTTCTGAGCATTTTACAAAAATGTGCATCGCCTCTATTTACACTTCGTGTACAGTTTGAGGCACATCTCAGTAAAAATCTAAAGTTTCATCTCATATTAATATAACTTTTGCTTAATCACAACGTTTACTAATGTAGATCAGTTTAGTTTATCAAAAGCTAAGATCAGATGAATCTAAATGGTTTTAATGGGGTTTGCCTCAGACCTTGCCGACAGGGCAGCTGCGACTCTAATATCACGTTAGATTAGCGTTGTCATTTGAAGATGGGTCGTGTCCAAGCCTGACCAAGGACAGGAAGTTCGCGAGATTTGTGCACCTGTTAACACAATGAAGCCGGAGATAAGCCTGAAACACGAAAAACAAAATATTCGACTATTAATATGTGATTATTATTATTATTTTTGCTACTACCCCTAATGCTTCTATATAACAGGTCTTTAACATGAATTCGACTTGCGATAAATACATCTTTGAAATATTAGCAACGTTTTAGACCATACACTTTTCGCCCTATACGCAAACCACATCACATGCGCGAATTTGAAAAGATACACACAAAAAAATTACGCTAATGACAATGCTACAAAGTAAAGCGAGCTGCAAGCAATAAGTGTAGTTAAATACAACATGACTATGCAGTTTTAGCTGACATGTGGGCATTTGAATGTGAAGCAAAGCTCACTAATTCTTAGTGTGTTGCTGTTTTCTGCTCTACAGAGCCTGAAACAGAGGCTTAAACTACACATGATAGAGTGCTGGTGTGGATGTCTGCGGCGGTACATATACCATGTATATAAGATGCTGCTTACAAAGTCACCTCAAACATTATAGTTATTTGGCTTGACTTAATTCAGTGGTCGTTAACAGTGAATACATATAGGCAGGCCGTTAGCTGGGCTGGCGGGCGGCCAGTCAGCCAGCCAGCCAGCCAGTCAACCAACCAGCCAGCCAGCCAGCCAACCAGCCAACCAGATAGACAAACATCTAACCAACCAGCAAACCAGCCAACCAGCCAACCAGCCAACCAACCAACCAGCCAACCAACCAACCAACCAACCAACCAACCAACCAACCAACCAACCAACCAACCAACCAACCAACCAACCAACCAACCAACCAACCAACCAACCAACCAACCAACCAACCAACCAACCAACCAACCAACCAACCAACCAACCAACTAACCAACCAACCAACCAACCAACCAACCAACCAACCAACCAACCAACCAACCAACCAACCAACCAACCAACCAATCAACCAACCAACCAACCAACCAACCAACCAACCAACCAACCAACCAACCTGGGAAACTCCGGATAAAGAAATTTTAGAACTATTAAAAATTAATTTAGAAAACAATGATTTTGAGTTCAACAGCCAATGGTACCTACAAACGTGGGGAACTTTGATGGGTAAGAAATTTGCACCAAATTATGCTAATTTGTTTTTGGCAATCAATGCATTTTTTAGACACAGTGGTTTACAAATGAAACAGATTTAAGGAGACAGGTACATTTGATACCAAAGTTTATTTTAAACCAACAGATACTTTGGAACTATTACACAAGAAATCACATCACCCAAACCATACTTTTAAGGGATTAATTAAGTCACAAATCCTTTATATCATATGTAATAACAAACAAGATGTAATGATAGCGTGTAGGAAACTCTTTGCAGCACTAGTTAGGAGAGGTTACTCGGAACGTTTTTTGCGAAAGATCAAAGATAAAACATTGTGTGAATTGAGAAAAAACCAAACAAGGGATCTTCTCAAAGATGCCCTACTAGGAACTGTAAATTATGTTCGACACAAGTAGTTGTAGAGAGTGGTAAGCCCATGGGGGGAGGGGGGGGGGGTTCGTACTGGATGCTGAGAATCAAATGCAAATTCCTACCACACACAATTGTGATTCAACTAACGGTATTTACTGTATAGTTTGCTCGAAATGCAAAAAATTATATGTGGGAGAAACTGGGCTCTCCTTCAGGAAAAGGATAAACATACATCGTTCGGATGTACGGCATAAGAAGGGCACGGCAGTTGCCACACACTTCAATTCCGGGAGCTGCAGGGCGACCCATCTGAGAGTGTTGTATCTTGAAGTATTGAAGAATACAGGAGACATACCTCTAAATAAGATTGGGCGACTTGAAGCGGAAAGGAAGTGGCAATTAGCCCTGAAAACGTATTCTCCATTCGGCTTAAATACGGTACCTTCCCCTAAGGATAGTGGCGTCACCCCCTTCGTTATTACCTACTCTGCAACTGCGGTGGAGGCAGCTAAATTAGTGAAGACTTCCTTCAGTAAACTTAAAGCGAAACATCCAAACATCCTGTATAAACGGTGTGTAACAACATTTAAAAGGGGACAAAATCTACGTGATCTCTTGGTGAGAAGTAGATTGGGGAAAGCCCCACTGGACAACCCAACGGTTACCGGATCCGACTCAAGTCAGGATCTGACTACATTAGTTAATGCATTAGATGAGGTATAATTTATATCAATTAGTATGATTGTTTTCCTTTTTATAAATCAGGCTATACTTCTCCTCGCTCAGTGCACTAGGTTGGGAACATGGAAAGGCATGCCCTTGAAGGGGTGACGAAAGTCAGACCCTTCATGGTATGATGAGAGTACGGTTGACAGGTTGATACCGGGTTTTATGGGGAACCAGGTACTGGAACCCTTACCCGTCCCAAACCATGGACCCTGACTCCCACCCTGACCACAAAACCAACCAACCAACTAACCAACCAACCAACCAACCAACCAACCAACCAACCAACCAACCAACCAACCAACCAACCAACCAACCAACCAACCAACCAACCAACCAACCAACCAACCAACCAACCAACCAACCAACCAACCAACCAACCAACCAACCAACCAACCAACCAACCAACCAACCAACCAACCAACCAACCAACCAACCAACCAACCAACCAACCAAACAACCAACCAACCAACCAACCAACCAACCAACCAACTAACCAACCAACCAACCAACCAACCAACCAACCAAACAACCAACCAACCAACCAAACAACCAACCAACCAACCAACCAACCAACCAACCAACCAACCAACCAACCAACCAACCAACCAACCAGCCAGTCAACCAGCCAACCAGCCAGCCAGCCAGCCAGCCAACCAACCAACCAACTAACCAATCAACCGACCAACCAACCAACCAACCAACCAGCCAACCGGCCAACCAACCAACCAACCAACCAACCAACCAACCAACCAGCCAACCAACCAACCAACCAACCAACCAACCAACCAACCAACCAACCAACCAACCAACCAACCAACCAATACGGTACCGTGCCCTAAGGATGTTGGCGTCACCCCCTTTGTTATTACCTACTCTGCAACTGCGGTGGAGGCAGATAAATTAGTGAAGACTTCCTTCAATAACATGAAAGCCAAACATCCAAACACCATATATAAACGGTGCGTAACAGCATTTAAAAGAAGACAAAATCAAAGACAAAGTCAGGCCCTTTAGGGTATGATGAGAGTACGGTTGACAGGTCGATACCGGG
Organism: Flabesymbios commensalis; assembly: GCA_964017125.1. NCBI lineage: Eukaryota > Metazoa > Annelida > Polychaeta > Terebellida > Flabelligeridae > Flabesymbios > Flabesymbios commensalis. Next base: position 42,749,852 of record OZ024910.1, on the reverse strand, counting down.
TTTTATGGGGAACCAGGTACTGGAACCCTTACCCGACCCTAACCATGGACCCTAACTCTCACCCTGACTAAATAAATAAATAAATAAATAAATAAATAAATAAATAAATAAATAAATAAATAAATAAATAAATAAATAAATAAATAAATAAATAAATAAATAAATAAATAAATAAATAAATAAATAAATAAATAAATAAATAAATAAATAAATAAATAAATAAATAAATAAATAAATAAATAAATAAATAAATAAATAAATAAATAAATAAATAAATAAATAAATAAATAAATAAATAAATAAATAAATAAATAAATAAATAAATAAATAAATAAATAAATAAATAAATAAATAAATAAATAAATAAATAAATAAATAAATAAATAAATAAATAAATAAATAAATAAATAAATAAATAAATAAATAAATAAATAAATAAATAAATAAATAAATAAATAAATAAATAAATAAATAAATAAATAAATAAATAAATAAATAAATAAATAAATAAATAAATAAATAAATAAATAAATAAATAAATAAATAAATAAATAAATAAATAAATAAATAAATAAATAAATAAATAAATAAATAAATAAATAAATAAATAAATAAATAAATAAATAAATAAATAAATAAATAAATAAATAAATAAATGATTAAATGATTAAATGATTAAATGATTAAATGATTAAATAAAGGAATAAAGAAATATAAAAAAAATAAAAATAAAATAAATAAATAAATAAATAAATAAATAAATAAATGGATCAATCGATCAATCGATCAATCAATCAATCAATCAAATGGTCTTCCTGTCTGTCTGTCTGCCTGTCAGCCAGCCAACTAGCCAGCTAGACCAGTCAGCCAGCTAGCCAGCCAGCTAATCAGTCAGCTAGCCAGTCAACCTCTGCCTGCCTTGTATAATTCTGTATAATTCACCATACACATAGCCCGCTAGGCGAATTAATATATTACAGGCGAATTAACTCAGACATGTCGAGTCTCAGTCTACAAATTAATTTATGCCTTCATTATCTAGAATGAGCTGGCAAATCAGATACACGTGTGTTTCCAGACTGCATCATTTGCTGTACTAATGTTCATAATATAATATCCCGGGTAATACCTCTATATCTCCCTCGTGGCTTATAGCAAGGGATGTAGAAAGACCGTCTATATTCCTTGCTTATAGTAGGGTTCGATTCGCCTGAACATATACCAGCACATACTTAACGTTCAAACGTTGTTTTTATAATGCTTGGCCAGTGTCGCAGACGTTGGACCATAACTACACCAGCATTAGTGCACCATATCGTGCTTGCTGGTGTGACTGTTTCACTTCTAACTTTGTATCTTTGTAACTTTTAATTTAAATGTTAACTGATGTGATCATAGGGAGTAGACCTACGAGTTTTCAAACCAATGCTAGTTGACTTTTGACCCATTGTCTGCGACGCTGACCCAGCATTAAACCAGCATTGGTTGAGCCGAGTTATCTGGGATAGGAATGCTCGTATAATTATCCTAGATCACCTTGGAAGCATTGGTATTGTCTGAGGGTGGGGATATCGCAGGATGTTGTGCTAACCTTGGGACACTACCCAGCCTGGGGAGGCACTGTCCTTAATCCCTTCACGATTAATGGTGGACATCTCTGTGCATGCGGTTGTGCCGCCCTTTGGGGATACATAATTTGTCACGGGCAGTGTACAATGGACAGAGGAGACTAAAGGCCAGTGAGAGGTGGGTATATGCCAAGGCTCCATACATTAGTCCTCACAATTGATCGCCTAGCTTATCTGGTTCAGTGATGTGGTAACGTGCCCCCCTAAGGTGGCCGTCCGCCACCTCTCATGTACCAGAACCATCCCCCCGCCGGATACTCCACTCTGTCTGAATCACTAAGCGCTCACCTGTCTTTTCCGTTAACATCAAGCATTTCAGTCTGGACAGCGAGCAGAAAATGTAGTGCATACAAGGCCCACAGTGTCAGGGAAAACCGTGCGGATCTCAGCGGATTTGAGCAGACGCTGTTACACCCGAGGCATCAAATAGTCCTCCCTCTGGACACACGCCGATGTACAGACGTTAAATCAACGTCATTGAGGTCAATGGCGTTGATTCAACGTTGATCATAAGGCCATGAGTCTAGTAGTGAGCGGGTTCTTCACACAACCATAACACAACCATGTGAAGTAGATACTGCGCATATTTGTTACCATCTCCACACGTGGATGCTACTCACGTCACATCACCAAGGATTAAAAAAAAATATATATTAAAAACCCGTGATTTTTTCAGATGGGTTGAATACACCTCCTATTCAGATATCAGAAGAGGAATGCATCCCTGGAATATAGCTTGACTGAATAAATGTAATGCCACCTGATTACTCGCTTGGTGGCTCCACAAAAAGCACGACGGACGCAGAGCTGTCTTCATATTTTCGTGTTTTTTTTAAATTCAATGAATCTGGTTACACTTCTTTGTTTTGGATTAACTACTCATTTCAAAGATACTATGGTTAGACTATCAAATTGATGTTTTACATATAACCCGGCTTAAAAAACTATATACGGTCAAAATCCCATATATAACATTTATTTATTTTTTCATCATTATGCAAGCTAACCATGGTATCGTTATGTAATATAATATCGTAAAATAAAATTGAAAAATTGTTAATAACTGTAAAAAAAAGTTACAATTTGTTCATTTCATATAATATCCATATAAATACATTTTTTCCGTTTATGTAACTAATTTAAGCTCTACTGAATTGTACAAGTTGACAAACATTGTTTTATGTTGTGATACATGTTCAGCTGTTAACGCACTATAACACTCAAGGTAATAGTCAATTTGGCTCTGTCACTTTACTACATCCATATCGATCATGTACTACGACTCATCTGTTCCTAGCTCTAAACCGTTTAATTTGATTAATAATGTGCATGTCAGTCAGCTTTACTCTCCTCTCTGTAATTTCTACGCTGTGGCTACTGTATATGCAGATGTTGTATACTTCATTATCATTTCATTCCCATATAGTCCTAATTTAGGTTGGCTACATCTGAAGTTTTACGAAAACATTATGACACACAGTAGAATTGTCTAAAAAGCCTTGTAAACTGATTTGGGATGGTAATCATAGGAATTGCAATAAATGCACCGACATTACCAGGACGATTGACCGACATTACCAGGACGATTGACCGACATTACCAGGATGATTGGCCGACATTACCAGGTCGATTGACCGACATTACCGGGACGGTTGACCGATATTACCAGGGTGATTGACCGACATTACCAGGACGATTGACCGACATTACCAGGACGATTGACCGACATTACCGGGACGTTTGACCGACATTACCAACAATAAAATTATATCAAAACAAAGTGAAATAGCAGAAATTATCAACGATTTTTTTGTAAACGTAGCTGCCGACATTGGAAAAGATCACACTTTTTCGGACCTTCAAAATCATCCCAGTATTCTTGAAATTAAGAAACATAATCAACACACCGCCTTTGATTTCTCTCCCACCAAGAGTGATGATGTCTTTAAAATTTGGAAAACTCTAAATATAGAAAAAAGCTACTGGCCCTGATGGAATTCCCCCAATTTTTTTTAAAACACGCTGGCTCCGAAATACCACCTATCATTTCTGGCCTAATAAATAAATCTATTGAACAGGGGTGTTTCCCCAGCGTTTTAAAAAAGGCATCGGTTGTACCAATTTATAAAAAAAACTGACAAGCTGGAAAAAGGTAACTACCGTCCAATAAGCCTTCTACCAGTTTTGGCTAAAATTTTCGATATGATGTACTTTCTCCACACTTCTCTGCTTTTCGTCGAGGCTATAGCTGTCAGGACGCCTTGCTCGGTCTATTGGAACACTGGCGCAAAGACCTTCTTGCCAAAAAGAAAATCGGAGCTCTTCTAATGGATCTGAGCAAGGCGTTCGACTGTATGCCTCACGAGCTGCTGGTGTCAAAGCTGGAAGCCTATGGTGTTCAGCTAAAATCTTCTAAATTTATTCTATCCTATCTTTCCAACAGACAACAGCGTGTCCGTGTCGGCGAAAAGTGCAGTTCATGGCAAACCACCAGCAAAGGAGTCTCACAAGGATCTGTTCTCGGTCCTATGCTTTTCAATGTTTTTGTTAATGGCCTTTTTTATTTTGTCAAAACTGTCCTGCCTACAAATTATGCAGATGATAACACTCTTTCCTATGCGAATATAAATGTCCAAATTGTCAAATTACACCTGGAAAGGGAAGCAGAAAAATGCATCTGGTGGTGCATCAAACTATTTTATTAAATTGCGAGAGTGAGGGCAGTCATTGTCTTTACGTAAATGGTTGCTCCGTTGAGCCAAGCGAAGAAGTAACACTGCTGGGAGTGAGACTGGACAATCGGCCAGTTTTTAATCACCATACCACCGAATTATGTAAAAAGACAGGCAGACAAGTAAATGCTCTGAGACGACTATGCCATCACATCAGTCAAGATGTGAGGATGGCCGTTTTCAGAGCTTTCATCTTGAGCAATTTTCAGTACTGCCCAGCAATATGGCACCACTGCTCAGTATCAAATACTAAAAAAATAGAAAAAATCCAAGAACGGGCTCTGCGGTATGTCACAAACGACTATGAATCCGACTACAGATTTTTGTTGTGTCAGACTAGCTTGCCTTCCCTGGAAGAGGGACGACGACAGCAAATAGCTACTCAGACCTTCAACATTGTAAATAACCTTTCGCTACCATATCTTCAGGATCTCATCACACCGCGGAAATGTACTCGAATTCTTAGAAATTCTGTGAAAACCCTAGACATACCTTTTTTACAATAGAGTTAGACACGGAACAAATTCATTTTCATTCTTGGCCCCAATGATCTGGAACAATCTACCAGAGGAAATTCGTACACTATCAGATCTTCCCTCTTTCAGGAAAGCCATAGCTACTGGTCTGTACACAAGAATAGATTAGAACTTAACTTTTTTCAAAATGTTTGTTTTTTCACCAGCACCTCCAACACTTCCAGCTCCCTGCAGTGTGCCCTCTGGTGTGTTTGTAGTGCGCATGCACATAATTATAAACTGAATTTATATTATAGTGTGTCTTTTGTTGTAGCACCTTACAACTTTTCACATCTTTTAACCGTTATATTATATTTTTACTTTTATGTTGTTACTTAGTACGAATGCGCTTTTGTATAAACTTTATATAATTTCACCTAAGCTCCAGGTATCTGCAGAACCGAGTCAGGCAAACTGCCTGTTTTATATGTTATTGCTATGTCATGTTTTATATCACAAGTCGCTGAAATAGCTGTTGTTAGCTAATGTTTTACTGTATACACTTGCGACTATAAATAAATCCTTTTCACCGGGACGATTGACCGATATTGATAGGGCGATTGGCCGACATTACCAGGACGACTGACCGACATTACCAGGATGATTGACCGCCATTACCAGGACGATTGCTAATATCATTTATTCCTATTAGCTAGACGAAGTTATTAAAGATAATGAATCTTTTTTTTACTTCGCATACAGTTTACTTGGCACAGTGGCAAAGTAAAATACACCATTCTATTTTGCTGCATAACAGTTACTAATATCGCGAATGTGGAGTCGAAGATGGCAGCTACTTAAAATCGATTGTAACATGTGAAATGTATGGTGATGACAGAAGCGGATGTAAATTATTGAGAATAAATTATAATTGATCAATATAAGCCTAATTATTTTAATATATTATACACATGATAATATTATATCCACATACGAGCCGTAATCTCATTGCTATGTCAACCTGCTGCGACTTGCTGGCAAGCATCCGCACAGAATGTAATATCGGGATGTGTCTTGTTTAACAAACTATGAGTACCGCCAATGAGTCTAGTGCTCTGTATGTACAAGCTCCACGCAAGTTATGTATTGGGGATTACGATATATGTACCAACATTACCAGGACGATTTACAAGATGGCATAGTCAAGTTAAAAAAAAATGTTTTCAAAAACGATAAAAGCATTTGTTTCGAATTCACACACAGTTTACTTAGCACTGAGGGACATTGAGATACACTGTTCAATTCAGCTGCAGAGCTAAGATGGTGGAATCGAAGATGGCAGCTATTACTAAGATGTTTCACTCAAAATTGATTGAAATGACGTAGGCCTATGGTTATGATAGAATCAGCTCTAAATTATCTATGATAAATTTTAATTTTAATAATTTTAAAATAATACGTAGTGTCCACAAACGTGTGAACGTGTATGATGCTTTGGTAATGTGTGATATGGTGGAAGCTAAAGCTATTTGTATTATACTATTATGTCTTCACGGAGATACAATATTGGTTTGTTAGATGCTAATGTACAATGTAGTATCATTACATGGACGATGATGGTGGTGGGGGAATTTGTTAAGCTATATACGTAGGCTATGAGATTCTGGTCTGTATAATTATTTAACTTGATGTTAACTATTTTTTAACAGTCCTCTTCATGGTCTAAATACGGTAAACAGAAGTATTGGGATGATAACATTGTCTTACAACAATATTGCGCTGTTACATCTAACCGGATTACATTGAAACGATGACTCACTTGGTAAAAAAACAAAAAATACCACGAAAACATGATAACTATTACTTGATGAATATCAGTGAGCTGTTATGTCTGAGATGCTTAAGTTAGCCACCGGGGCGTAACCAAAACTCTAAGTTGTAACTACAGACTTTGGTATTTCGTATGTGGCGTTAGCTCGGTAACTGTGTACGTACGGATGCCGGGGGTAGGAATATGTCACGTGGCATAGACGGGCATGTTATTGGATCCCGGGGGTTGGATGATGGCACATGGCATGGACGGGCATGTTACTGGATGTCGGGGGTTGGATGATGGCACGTGGCATGGATGGGCATGTTATCAGGATCAAGCTGAAGTAAACAGCCAACCCACCTCTCAATCACTTCAGAGAGCAGCAGCTGGGCCGTCTATACGTTAACCCTTGTCCAGCTACATACCTACTGTACATAAGTGTTTTGAGCCATTTAACACTTGAAGCGCGAGGATCGATTTTAGAAATCAGGATCTGACGTCTCTCAATCCCCGTACTAAGGTATTATCTCCCTCGCCACATTGATACACCACAAGGCATATGTTCCACCACATGACATACTTTCATCACAGGACATATTTTCACCACATGACATATTTTCACCACACAGCATATTTTCACCACAGGGCATATTTTCACCACATGACATATTTTCACCACATGACATATTTTCACCACACAGCATATTTTCACCACAGGGCATATTTTCACCACATGACATATTTTCACCACATGGCATATTTTCACCACACAGCATATTTTCACGACATGACATATTTTCACCACAGGGCATATTTTCACCACAGGGCATATTTTCACCACATGGCATATTTTTACCCCACAGCATATTTTCACCACATAGCATATTTTCACCACATGACATATTTTTCCCACACAGCATATTTTTACTTCGTGACATATTTTCACCACACAGCATATTTTCACCACACAGCATATTTTCACCACATGGCATATTTTCACAACATGGTATATTTTCACCACATGGCATATTTTCAACACATGGCATATTTTTACCACATGACATATTTTCACCACATGACATATTTTCACCACATGACATATTTTTACCACACAGCAAATTTTTACCACATGACATATTTTTACCACACAGCATATTTTTACCATATGACATATTTTCACCACATGACATATTTTCACCACATGACATATTTATACCACACAGCATATAGGCCTGTGGCTGTTTAAAAAAAAATAGAAATTCGCTGCACCCCCCCTCCCTGCGACATAGGTTTCATGTTTTGTTCTTATTCCTGGACATATGAGCTTTAAATTTCAGAATATTAACCAAAAATTAAGGTGTCCAAAATATGCCATTTTAACCCTTTTAACACCAGAGCATAAAAAAAAATTCTGACAATTAATATGTGAAAATTGTCTCGCATAATGATTCAAGATACAAAAATGGTTTTAAAAGTCGACCAATATATCTACGACAGCTGTGTAGATGATGCAAAAATCTGAACAAAGTTAAACAGAAAATTTTAAATTTACAAATAAAGCATTTTATTGAAATTTTATTTAAAAAAATTTTACACTTTAATTTCCAATAATTATACTTAGCTTTAGAAAGCAGTATGTAGATCGTATTTATTTCTTTATTGTTCGCAAATATATCAATTTATTTTTTAGAACGATAAACCAAAGCATTGGGGTATTTTATGTACTCAATTTACAGTATTTTCATGCAGTACAAAACGATTTTTATGATTTTTTTGTCTATTTGATTTTCTTCGCCATATCTTATTTTAATATCGAAGTTTTATATTTAAATAAAAGAGAAAAAATAATTATAAGTATTTATACTCAGATAGCTAATTATAGAACAAATATAAACATTTAGAGCAATTTATTCTTAGTAATATGACATCTTATACTTCTGAGCCAACTGGCTTCTACTCAAAGTCTGAATCATCATCAGAATCCTGGATCACATCCACAGGCACTGGTCAATTCAGGCTATTACGACAGCATGTACATCCTTTATCTTTGCAAATTTTGCACTTAGGGCCTTAACAGCTCGTTGGAAATGTTGAATGTTGTGCCAAGCTGCTGCATTGCTTTTTGAAAAATTGAAAAAAATATTGCAGGCTAGTTTCAATGCGATATGGTATTATTACTTATTAAATGTAAAAAGTGCTGTAGAAGTCGACTTTTTGTTCTCAGAACAATGGCTAAACACATTTCAAATGGTTGACCAATTATTTAGCAGATCTTGAACCCTGATCCGTCGTTTCCTGGCCCGCATCTTGTAGGCTGTACAATGCTATGTAGATATCTCACCTGATGTTTATTCTAGTAATATCATCAAGCTGCCGGTCAAACTAAATTTTACAAATTTACTGAATTTTCAAGGGATTTTGTCTTTTAAAACCTGTTGTATATTTGAGAAACAGGTGTTGATTTACTTGCGAATATTACAAATTCGCCCAACCAGTATAGGCCGTATATATCCGCATTGTTTTTTTTTTCGTTAAGACCCGGCAAGCTTTCATCTAACTCGATAATATGGTTAATTCGAATAAAATTAAGATGCAGAACTATGACTGTTTTTCATGTACTTTTGTTTAAAATGAAATTGCTGAGGGTGTATTGTATTTATTCTCATCTATACATAATATTGCTAGAAGCTGGGACCGACATTTATGCCTCATATGTGAATAATTTATATGATCCAAGGTGAAGAAAAAATGGTACTATCATCATTGATACTTTGATGCAAGACTGTATTTGGGGAATACCCAAAATACTTGTAATCCATGTGTGAAATTATCCGTCATTTTGTTTCTCTACTTCTCGTCTTCAGTTAAAGCTAGAACGTCAAGAACAGTACCGCAATTATCATGTAAATGTTTTTCGTGACAGTTTTTTCAAAACAAATCTTGCTTCACCAGTTAATAATATTATGTGTACTTACTAACTACTAATTAGGAATGGGCATAGCTTATTGCTGTGCTTTAACAAATGTGAAAATACCGAAGACATGCTGATGCTACAGCATCATCTTATTTAAAACGCAAATAAGTGGACCTATAATTAGCCGGAGCCACTTCTACTTCTAAAAGTATATTAATAACGCTACGACAATGCCTAAGTTGAATAAGTTTATTGAACAATCAGTCGTTCATGAATCAGAGTTAATAAAGCTCATGATGTTTGACTTTTTGCCTTTCCTCAAACGAGTAAATAGAGCTATCTTTTTGTGTCAAACATATAATAATAATTAACAGTTCTGATTTGGTGCAAGTTTGGTGGTAATTTGTTGCGTTATATCAGAACACATTAAACAAAATATGATAGACACCACACCATCCTTGCAAGTTATTTATGTAACTTTTGCATCTTCAGGTTTTATGACATATATCGGGCCTTTCAGACAATGTGCTAACTTTGCTGTTTATTTTACCTTTGTGTAATTTACACCTTCGGGCTTTGTAATAAAGATATCAGCTTCAAATTTAAATAAATAATCATTT
>OZ024910.1:42732190-42734690 GCA_964017125.1 Flabesymbios commensalis | reverse complement strand
AAATAATGATCCTTCAGCAAATCATATTTAACTAACGAGATCACTTAATAAATGATCTTCCCGTTAAATATACTTATTCCATCAGCTTTTTTGTTATCTCATAAAACATGTATCATAATGTCTAGTGAATTAGTGATCGATAGATTCAAAGACAAAGAAAAAATAATTTTCCCAAATTAGTTACCATAACACAAATAGAAGGATCAAACGTGATGATATAGAAATGCTGTAAATAATAGTTCTGTAAATAATGATGAATGATGATATCACTCCACCAATATCACCGTGCCTTTGATGAGTGGTGATATCACTGTGCATGTGTCATATCACTCCACCAATATCACCGTGCCTTTGATGAGTGGTGATATATCTGTGCATGTGTCATGTTATTACTCCACCAATATCACCGTGCCTTTGATGAGTGGTGATATCACTGTGCATGTGTCATGATATCACTCCACCAATATCACCGTGCCTTTGATGAGTGGTGATATCACTGGGCATGTGTCATGATATCACTCCACCAATATCACCGTGCCTTTGGCTGTGTGTGTTTATCTCAGACTGGAATAAAGCACATGTGACACACCACAGGACATTTCACCATTAGCCTGATTACGAGCTAATTTACATACTTAGCCAAACGTGTCGGAAACAGACCAGACTACGCGACTTGGATAACTGAATTCACGGCAGGCAGGCAGGCAGGCAGGCAGGCAGGCAGGCAGGCAGGCAGGCAGGCAGGCAGGCAGGCAGGCAGGCAGGCAGGCAGGCAGGCAGGCAGGCAGGCAGGCAGGCAGGCAGGCAGGCAGGCAGGCAGGCAGGCGAAATGAAGACGGGCGGAATGAAAGGCAGACAGGTAGGAAGTTATGGGGTATTAACCGGTTATTTATAACCTATAAATACTCAACATAATCGTCTTTGCACAAAGAAACAACATATTAAATTACTAAGTAATAGCAAAACACTTCAGCCTGAGTGAGTATATTGCATACTTAGCTTACGAGAAAGAATAAGAATTGAAGAATCGCTTGTGGCTCACTGAGGGACGCAAGACATCACGCTATGTCAAATACAGCACATATCTCGTTCACATCTACTCCACATCTACTCAAACTGTGATGTTACCTCACCCTGGCGGTTTGCTGGGCCAGTGTATCAGACGTTCACCCATAACTAAAGCAACTCTGACAAGATTGTAGTGCGTGGTAATTCCTTCTCAACCAGTGATAAAATATTACATTTTCATACATGGAAATCTGATCGTTGCGTTTTCGTTTAGCGTCATATTAGCTATCGTGGAATTTGTCAATCAGTAATTATTATTGTAGATAAATGCCGCAAGGATGTGTGAATGAATTATTCGTTTTACGGCATCCCGTAAATATCCAGCGCCTTTTGTATTTACCTGGAACAAAATTCCAGCAAGCCATTTACTTTACTAAATTGTGGTATATGGTCCATAAAAACACCTATTTAAAGTTTAAGATTCTACCTGAAGGAGTAAGAATTGCATTTTGTTAGCTTAGGAATCACAGAATGACTCACTTCAACATGGTCGAAAACATTTACCTCGCGAAAATTACAAAAATCTTTATTTTCAAATACGCGAGTGTTTAAGTTCACAAACTTAGGGGTAATTTCAGCTTCCCAACTGAAGGGCCTTAAACTATTACTTTTTATTCAAACAATACGAGAGTTTGAATGTAAACGTGCCTCACTGTGCAAAAATATGATATAAACAGCACATTCCAATAAATTAAATACTAATATCACATCCATACATGATATCAAAGTCCCCTCGAATCATAGCACGTAATATAGTAAACATATAATAACATGTTTCATACTATTATAAAATACCATTATGGCCTATTTTTATATAACCAATTTCGACTACTTCGTCTTAGATCTAAAAGTTCCATTTCAGTTCATTTACTAAGACATATTAGTATTGCTTTCACATATCAGTCAGTTATATTGCGATATACTGACACTATAATTATGAAAATGAAAGGAGGGACATCCTTATAATACAGTGTCATTTCCTTTAAATATAATCTTGATATTATGATTTCATACCGCATAATGTGACATTAAAACATCAGATTTGCACACTATAATAATATATAAGTCGGATTATAAAACCATAATTACTAAGTTCTTACATTACAATTATGTATTTATAAATTTTAATGTCACGTCTTACCATCATGCAGTAGTATCATGCAATTATAATGCCATATTATTGAGTGTAATTGAATGGTAAACCATTAGAGGCTGAAAACTCTTTAATTATTATTTAATCTTGTCTTAAAATGATAATTAATTATGTTGTCTATATATCGTTTTAACAAACATTAACGGACTTATCACAAGATACATTTGGTATAATTTAGCAAACTGTCACGCGCCCATGAACGTCTCTAGGATAGGCGCTTTATAAGTGTTATATTATTATTATTATTATTATTATTATTATTATTATTATTATTATTAT
>OZ024910.1:42592354-42731990 GCA_964017125.1 Flabesymbios commensalis | reverse complement strand
AAACACAACGTACCGATAGAGTATCAGAGTGTCATTATATGATTCTAATGCTGGGCGAAAGGACTTTAATGTCAGGATATGTCTTTTTTTAGTTTGGGATATGTTTTTTTTTATTACATGATTTATATGAGTATGCTGTTCATATTATATTTTAGCATATTAAGGCACTTGTTCATTTGAGAAACTAGATTATTTTTTGTAATTATCTTGATCAGAAAAGATTTTAAAAACGTGTTGAGTTATACAAAATTGTATTATTCTAATCATTTTAAATTGTTGTTGAGATCTGAAGATGATTGCTAAACCGCGAAATATCAAAATCTAAAAAAAATAACGATTTTAGGGATCTTACTACAACTGCTGGAACTCTGATTTAGTGAAGCTACAGTAACAGATTTAAAAATGGAAATTAGGTTAGTAATTCCAGCTTAGCATGATTAAAAAACTATCAACGTTGATGTTTGTGCTACAATTTTTTTTGTTCGCGATGGTTGATGCTCTGCCGGAATTATAATTAGGCAGAAATCGAGAGAATTAAAAGGGGACGTACATTTACAAAATTAACCTGCTTGCTGAAATAACAAAGGTCGGTAACGTCACTTTGTGGTTGGAGCTAATCACTCATTGGGAAATAGAGAAATATAGTAAGCCTACTATATAATACTGCTACCAATCACAGGCGTCATTCAATCACGTAAATTGACGGAGCTGTCGTTGCTTTTGAAGTGGCACAACGCTCTGTCGGTCGGCACTGTAATATATAACGCACTGGTTGGTGCCTGAACAGCGCTGTATCAGACAACGCACTGGTTGGTGTGTGGGCGGTGCTGTACTATTAGACAACGCACTGGTTGGCGTGTGAGCAGCGCTGTATTTGACAACGCACTGGTTGGTGCATGAACAGCGCTGTATCAGACAACGCACTGGTTGGTGTGTGGGCGGTGCTGTACTATTAGACAACCTACTGGTTGGGGTGTGGGCGGCGCCGTACTATTAGACAACGCACTGGGTTGTGTGTGGGCGGTGCTGTACTATTAGACAACATACTGGTTGGTGTGTGAGCGGCGCTGTACTATTAGACAACGTACTGGTTGGTGTGTGGGCGGTGCTGTACTATTACACAACATACTGGTTGGCGTGTGGGCGGCGTTGTACTATTAGACAACGCACTGGTTGGGGTGTGGGCGACGCTGTACTATTAGACAACGCACTGGTTGGCGTGTGGGCGGCGCTGTACTATTAGACAACGCACTGGTTGGGGTGTGGGCGGCGCTGTACTATTAGACAACGCACTAGTTGGGGTGTGAGCAGCGCTGTATTAGACAATGCACTGGTTGGTGTGTGGGCGGCGCTGTGCTATTAGACAACGTACTGGTTGGGGTGTGGGGGGCGCTGTACTATTAGACAACCCACTGGTTGGTGTGTGGGCGGCGCTGTACTATTAGACAACGTACTGGTTGGGGTGTGGGCAGCGCTGTATTAGACAACGCACTGGTTGGTGTGTGAGCGGTGTTGTACAATTAGACAACGCACTGGTTGGTGTGTGAGCAGCGCTGTATTAGACAACGCACTGGTTGGTGTGTGGGCGGCGCTGTACTATTAGACAACCCACTGGTTGGTGTGTGGGCGGCGCTGTACTATTAGACAACGCACTGGTTGGTGTTTGGGCGGCGCTGTACTATTAGACAACGTACTGGTTGGGGTGTGGGCAGCGCTGTATTAGACAACGCACTGGTTGGTGTGTGAGCGGTGTTGTACAATTAGACAACGCACTGGTTGGTGTGTGAGCAGCGCTGTATTAGACAACGCACTGGTTGGTGTGTGGGCGGCGCTTTACTATTAGACAACGTACTGGTTGGGGTGTGGGCGGCGCTGTACTATTAGACAACGCGCTGTACTATTAGACAACGCACTGGTTGGGGTGTGGGCGGCGCTGTACTATTAGACAACGCACTGGTTGGGGTGTGGGCGGCGCTGTACTATTAGATAACGCACTGGTTGGGGTGTGAGCAGCGCTGTATTAGACAACGTACTGGTTGGGGTGTGGGCGGCGCTGTACTATTAGACAACCCACTGGTTGGTGTGTGGGCGGCGCTATGCTATTAGATAACGCACTGGTTGGGGTGTGAGCAGCGCTGTATTAGACAATGCACTGGTTGGTGTGTGGGCGGCGCTGTACTATTAAAAGACGTACTGGTTGGGGTGTGGGCGGCGCTGTACCATTAGACAGCGCACTTGTTGGTATGTGGGCGGCGCTGTACCATTAGACAACGTACTGGTTGGGGTGTGGGCGGCGCTGTACTATTAGAAAACGCACTGGTTGGTGTGTGAGTGGTGTTGTACTTTTAGACAACGCACTGGTTGGTGTGTGGGCGATGCTGTATTATTAGAAAACGCACTGGTTGGTGTATGAGCGGTGTTGTACTATTAGACAACGCACTGCTTGGGGTATGAGCGGTGCTGTACTATTAGACCACGCACTTGTTGGTGTGTGAGCGGTGTTGTACTATTAGACAACGCACTGGTTGGTGTGTGAGCAGCGCTGTATTAGACAACGCACAGGTTGGGGTGTGAGCGGTGTTGTACTATTATACAACGCACTGGTTGGGGTGTGAGCGGTGCTGTACTATTAGACAACCCACTGGTTGGGGTGTGAGCAGCGCTGTAATATTAGACAACGCACTAGTTGGTGTATGAGCGGTGTTGTACTATTAGACAGCGCACTGGTTGGTGTGTGGGCGGTGTTGTACTATTAGACAGCGCACTGGTTGGGGTGTGAGCGGTGCTGTACTATTAGACAACGCACTGGTTGGAGTGTGGGCGGTGTTGTACTATTAGACAGCGCACTGGTTGGGGTGTGAGCAGCGCTGTAATATTATACAACGCACTGGTTGGTGTGTGAATGAATAAATGAATGAATGCAATCTTATATACCGCATGTATCCAGCCGGAGGCTGTTCATACCGCTGAACATCGAGAGTAACTTAGCGAGGCCTGTTATCATATGAATTCCAACTGAGTCTCCTGGGGGATGTACAGCTGAGCTGCCATTGAGGCGCATTAAGCTATTTCTCATTCCAAGAAAATTCGCCTTATGTGCCAAGTACTCACACATTGTGGATTTTCTGGGGTCTCGCCTGATGGAAACTGCGCCTACGTCGATTGAGGTTCTTTTACGTCCAACCCAACTGTAGTTCAGTCAGACGAGCCATCTGATTTACGTGGTTCTCTGAGCCCCACGACACGACATCGCTGCACGCATGTCCTAGTGTATACAACACCTGGTAGAGCCAGGCGGTCATCCATCCAATTATGGACCGGCCCCGGCGTTGCTTAACTTCAGTGATCGAGTCGACACCGATGAGCTAACGCCGTATTCCGTATAAGCAGCTCAGTAACAGTATTAGACAACTCACTGGCTGGTGTGTGAGCGGTGCTGTTCTAAAGTTTGACGGAATCAACGGTTTGAAATTAAACTTTAAGTTTGTTTCATTTAAAACGTTCCGGGATCTAAAAAAAACAGGAATATGCAGACCAACCGAACATGAAAAATAGTGATAAGAAAACGCTGTGAGCTCACAACAAATGTATACATGTACATCCAGTGACTGAGCTCAAGGACATGAACACACTCAGTAATAGATCTAGAAAACCTCTACATGTAGGAAACGTCATCTGAATCCACGCTGTGTGTCATCTGTTAAAACATAGTCCTAGAGAGATGTGACAATCAGTGCCCAAGGCTTCTCATGTCAGGGACAAGTAGAGGATCTCATTAACCCTTTGACCTCCTAATTATTCAATTAGAATTTTCACCCACTTGAAGTTGTGTCTCGCGTCAAGTGAGTGAAAATTATTCAGATTTGACAAAATGGAAGTCAACAAATTTCAAATTTTGCTGATTATTGTCATTTTTTATCTTTATTATGTTTAAAAGCTGATATGTAATGTGCTAATGAAAAATGTAAAAACGAAGATGGACGGTACCGGCGGTTAAATGGTTAAGTAAGGGAGCAGCTGAGGCGTGTACCAGTCAGTGGGAGAGGCAGACATGGACGGAAGAAGATCTCTCCTGAGCCACAGGGCCAACTTAGTAAACACCTGGAAGTGTGACGGCATTGTTTGACCTGTCATCATCGTTCAGAATGTGTCAGTCAGCTGACACATTTACCAGTGGCAGACATGGCTCGCAGCACTATTATATCGTAATTGGCATAGTTTTCAACCGAATATATGGTTGGAGTAATAAGGCTTGTAGAAAGAGAGGTCATATAACATAATACATTATTAGTATTATTATAATGTGTACATTAGTCTGTCTCCATTTGTATGATCAATAGGAGCAATGACATGTTCACTATAAAGGCAACATGAAAGACTGGTGTATTTCTGTAATTATCTCATTAGCCCACAGCCAGTGCATGACGAAGAATTATTTATTTTACCAATATTATTTAATGACTGCCTGCCCACTGGCAACATAGCGGCCGGGTGTTCGGGCGGGAGATATAGGCCACATATCCATGGTTGTGGCCTATCCTTTCGGATATACTGGGCCGTCGTTTTTTATATTGGCCCAGCATTGTGTTAGTGCAAGGCACCCATTCTGGCGTTTTGCGGAGAGCAGTCAGTATTGCAGACTTGCATTTGGGCACGACTGGGATTTGTAAGAAGGCGTGTGCGGAATTCCAGGACGTGCTGTGGATGCCAGTAGGCTGGTCCTTAGGCAAGAAAATGGTATTCCACTTGACACGCATCGGATAGTGTTGTCAGTGGTTATAGTCCATGGGTCAGATATGAAAACCCTCCCCCCTCCTGGGTCATTAAACATATACACCCCCCTCCCTGAATTTAAGGCGGTGAATTTAATTTTATAGAAGTAATTTTTTTTCAACTGCAGGTATTTATTCCAAAGATTAAACACTAGTTATGTAACAAGAAGATGCTGAGTGAAATAAGAATGAAAAACATAAAATAATATAGTTTTTATTAATATATGTAATAACCCCTTAAATCTCAAATTCCACATATCGTTTGCTACGTTTACATGAAAATCTAATATGAATACCCTCCCCACTCCCCTTCCCCGAGGCGAGATATTTGGAGACAATAATTTTTAGAGACCTTATTCAATTTCCATTGAATATCTGCTTGTTTGCAGTCAAAATATTGCGACAACAAAAAATACTTGGTCATCAAACATATGTACCCTCTTGAATTTTAGGCGGTAATTATAATTTAAGACAGATATTATTGTATGTATTTTTCCAACTACAGTTATTTATTTTAAGATTTAAAACGTAGTTATGTTATAAGAAGATGACATGTGAAACAAAAAAAGGAAAAAATAACGAATATAGGGTTTATTAATATATGTAATAACCCTTTAAATCCACATATCGTTTGCTACGTTTACAATAAAATCAAATATGAAAAACCCTCCCCACCCCCTCCCCCGGGGCGAGATATTTGAAGACGATAATTTTAGACACTATATTCAATATTCATTATATATTCATTATATCAATAATTATTATTAATATTGTTAATACGAATCATTTAATACTATTTTTTAATTAACAAGTAGTAGCTGTTAACATGTGAGAGCACACCACACTTACCAATCAAGGTGACACTGCTAAGTATGATCTGCTAAACACACTTAAGCTGGATACAACTAAAATCTATCATTATATTGGGATAATTGGTGACATTTCTGCTAATGATTTTTAGATGTTTCTAGTATGGTGAGAAGGGGAGATACGAGTTTTAAATGAGACAAAAGTCACTTAATAATATAAAAACCTGAGACGAAAACAGGTTAGTGTTTTGTTATTACTGTGTAATCATCCTGCACAATATGGCACAGAAAGTAAAAAGAAAACAGGAGGTTTTTGCAAAATCTACTCATAACATCGCGCAGTTGTTTGGTTTCAACAGCTAAAGCTCATAGGTGGCTGTGATTAATTCATTCATTCATTCATTCATTCATTCATTCATTCATTCATTCATTCATTCATTCATTCATTCATTCATTCATTCATTCATTCATTCAATCACTCATTCACTCTCCATTCGTCCATTCATTCATTCATTCACTACTTTCCGTTGGTCCATTCATTCATTCATTAATTAATTAATTAATTAATTCATTCGTTCATTCATTCATTCATTCATTCATTCATTCATTCATTCATTCATTCATTCATTCATTCATTCATTCATTCATTCATTCATTCATTCATTCATTCATTCATTCATTCATTCATTCATTCATTCATTCATTCATTCATTCATTCCTTCATTCATTCATTCATTCATTCATTCATTCATTCATTCATTCATTCATTCATTCATTCATTCATTCATTCATTCATTCATTCATTCATTCATTCATTCATTCATTCATTCATTCATTAGTTAATTCATTTATTTATTTATTCATTCATTTAATAATTCATTCATTCATTCACTCATTCTTTCATTCATTCATTCACTCATCCACTTTCTGTTCATTCAATTATTTCCTCATTCATTCATTTACTTTCCGTCCATTCCGTTCATTCATTCATTACATTTATTCAATCATTCCGTTCATTCATTCATTCATTCATTCATTCATTCATTCATTCATTCATTCATTCATTCATTCATTCATTCATTCATTCATTCATTCATTCATTCATTTATTCATTTATTCATTTATTCATTTATTCATTTATTCATCATTCAGTGGGCTTCATGTCTGACAATTGGCCGAGGCCTTGTTAAAATCGAAAACTACGTCGGTGATAATCTGATATAGGCCTAATTTGAGTAGAGCATAAGAAAAAACTAAACATTGTCTTAAATAATGAGTCAACACTAACGCTGGCGAAATACCTCGGGCTTTTAATTGACGCACATTTAGGCCAGCTCACCAATAAATGAAGAGATGACACGCAACATAAAAGCAATGCCAATGATACTCAGTTGACAAATAATGCGGTGATTTTTCCCTGGCTGAGCTTTTTTCGGTGGGTTCCTTCGTTACGTGTTCATTCGGTCCCTAATTGCCTGTATAATTGTCCACTTTAGCACGCACGTACAGATGCCACAAGTGATGGGTATAACTGTCCCCGTTCTCATAGCTGTTAAATCATCATCTCAGCTTTCACATTTTATAATGTTACTGCAATTAAAGTGCTAAAAATAACGCGTATGGACAAATTAGAGCAATAATGTTATGGTTTAGTACCAGACAGAACCTGTAATTAAATACTGACGTTAACTTGTTAAAGTCACTATCGCCTGATCTGTGATCATTTTGATTTTGTGCTAAAAAAGTATATAGCTTCTGTCGTATCGTATCAAGTATCGATTTGATTGCTCAGTGTAATAACTATATTAGAACACAACAGAATTAAAATTAAAAATTAAGAAAGAATTAAAAGTTCAGCATTAACAATGTACTAGACGATTTCAATCATAATTTTTTTTATAAACATACTAATATGAATACTCAAAACCATACACACATATTGTACTCGCTTAGTCCATGTGCATTAGGTTGCAGCTAAACAATCTGAAACATATTTATTTAAGTATATGCGTTGATACAAAGCGAGAATAAATATTGTTAGCAACGCCAATGCTTATGCATGTGCTAGAAGACTGCGAGAGAAAAAACAAAAAACATGCTATCTCTTATATTAGTAAACATTCATCCACATGTTACTGGTAGGCCCTGATGGCTCATTCGTATCGACTGGGGCTTGTAACCAGGAGGTACCAGTTTCGAATTCCGGTCTTAGTGGTTGTGCATATACAGTGCTCCAAGCTGCTCAAGGGCATGGAGTGTACAGTGCTGACTATGGTATTGTGCACTATAAAGAACCCTTGAAGTTATTAGAAATCAGACCAGGGCATAGTCAAGGGTTCGGGATTTCTTCTGTCGCAATATTGCCATGATTGTGCAGTAAGCGAAGTAAAGCAATATTCACTGTCACTGTCCAAATGTGAACACTTCCTCGCGACTTATTGTTAGTTATGTTACAGTCACAGTGATAGTTGGGATGTCTCACCCAAATATTTGGGTGTATAGGTTTTGTTAAATCTACGATATATTATACATATGTACGCACACCTGGAGAATAAATGTATTTATTAATTACCAGAAGCAATATGTACAAGTTCCTCGTATCCAAATAGTTGCAGGTCTTTCTAGTCCTCGAGGAGTTAAAATGACACACCAAAGATCAGTTTCAGTAACCAGGGGTGATGTGTGAGTGCAAAGCGCATAGAGTATCTTATGTGCGCTATGGACTGGCAACTACAAGTATTGCTAATATGATAAGGCTAATAGACTCACACATAGCAGATACACGGCAGAGACATGACAGAGACACGACAGAGACACGGTAGAGCCACGACAGAGACACGACAGGGACACGGCAGAGACCTGACAGAGACACGACAGAGATACGACAGTGACACGTCGGAAAGACGACAGAGAATAATAGAGATGAAGGAGCAAAATAGAGGACAGATAAATAAATAGAGCAGAGGAAATATAAAAAGAGAAAATTACATCAGTGTACATCGTGCGAATGCCTTTCTTGATGCATTTCCACTAAGGCGCACAAATATTTAAAAAGTAAATTCATTTCGTCAGGTCTGCTTTTCAGTGATGTCTGTCGGTATGTAGACATTTACCATGACAACTCGTAGCAATGCGAGCTGTGAGTGGATAATTATATCACAAATTAAATCAGATCTTACATCATAATGCAATAGTTACATTGATGTTTTTGGTTGTGATTTGTCCCACGGAGGTAATTCTTATTGACGACCGTATACAGATTGGCTAGACATGCTAATGTATTTATTGTATTATTTCAGGTCAGCTGGGGTCTGAATACAGTGGTCTACTGTCTTGACTGGATACAGTAATCAGGCTGATTTAGGATCTCAGTCACCTGCTCTCATTGTATTACTAGCCGTCAGTGTCTGTTTAATGAACCGTTCAACTGAAACCTGCCACAGATATTCTATCCTCGAATAACTTTTACTGTTTCCTTGTCGTTTTCACATTCAAAATGGAATGTGATATTCTACTATTATTTTACAATAACAACATCGTCGACATCGACAACATTTAAATTTACATATTGCCAGCGAGAATACAAACCTTCATAAATCAATACAAAAAGTTCATTTTTCTCTCTTAACGTTATTTATTAGAATCAAAATGTCAAGAAAGATCAAACTCTTACAGTCTGTATTTGCATGACTTGTAGTTCAATATGCCCACAGCCGATTTTTAAAAACATTAATAAGAGACTTGCTGATATGGCTGAAGAAAGATATTGAATTTAAAACTGGGTACCAAACGTGTGATGGGTAGAGACGGGATACAAAACTATTCCAGACGTTATGGTGAATTACGGTGTTCTTTTTATGAAATGTACGTATAGCAATTAACATTCTATGACTTTGTGCTCGAATTGTTTTTTTTTATAATATTTGAAATGAGTCAGCTGGGTGTTACAGTTTGATACGATGAGTCCACGTCTGCATCAGAATGATCAGTGGAGCTTATACGCATGTATTAAAAATACGAACAGCAAAATGCAGCAGAGTTGGAGTATGGTGCTGACACTTCAATTCTGCCCACTTCGTCACAGGCCACTCAATCATATATATAGCTCTCCAAATAGGCGTCTAAAAGCGCGACATTGTAACACAAAGGTTAAAATGCATTTTTAATGCTATCTTCTAAAGATGGTTACTGGACATCCAGCGGGGCATACTAATTTGTAATCTTTACACGATGCAAATTTACTTCCACGTTTTATGGCTAATAAAAACATTTTTGTTTCTGTTAAACGCACTTTGCAAAGCGTAACGCAACATACATAGCAACATTGTTTGATAAAACAAACAAATGCCTCCACCTTGAAGTCTCAATAAACAGTCTCTCCCAGCGAAACTCAGCTCATACAATGAAACACAGCTTATTTTGACGGGAATTGTGGATATGCTTTACACTATAGAAATTAAGTCAATTTACACATGTATATGTAATTATTATTATTCCGTATAACGTATTTTGACATTTACTTTCCTAAATCAAATTGAAAAAATAATGTCATATCGAATAAATTTTCCACCAGCACAACAAATGGCAAAGCTGGTATTTAAAAAAAAAAAAAAAAAATTCTCTCAATCTTGTCTAACGCTTTGATTAATTATGGTTTCAATGGTGTACTCATCATTATTTTGGCTTCCATGTACAGAGAGTAAATATACTGCTGTTTGCCTTTGTATGGTACATTATATACCACGCGAAGGCAAACAACAGGACTTGCTACATTGACAAGTAAACAGTGACTGCTGTTTGTCTTTGTATGTCAGAGTAGTGCTAGTTGAGAGATGAGTTAGTGTTGCTGTTGTATGACGTCCTCGTATTACTCCCACTAATCCCCATCACTAGCATCCTACCGCTAACAATCCGCAGTATAAGCCGTGCTGATTTCTCAGATCGTCCGGGATATTGTTTAGCCTCCTATAATCATGTTAATCCCTCTTGCGTCCACGAGCTGATCTGATTCTGATATATATAAATCACTGACAAACTACAGCGTCGCTCCAGCTACACACAATAACCGTCTTGTCTTAACAAATACGTCTGAATGATAAAAATGTCAGGCTTTATTAGCAGGCTATGGGTGCTTTTGTCAAATCTTAAGGACACGCTGGGGCTGTTTTTGTCAGATTTTAAAAGCATGCTAGGTCTGCCTTATTCAGACTTTAAGAGCATGCTGGGTTTGATTTATTCAGATTTTACGAGCAGACTGGGTCTGCTTTATTCACAGTCTAAGAGCAGGCTGGGTCTGCTTTATGCAGGCTTTAAAAGCATGCTGGGTCTGCTTTATTCAGACTTTAAGAGCATGCTGGGTTTGCTTTATTCAGACTTTAAGGGCATGCTGGGTCTGCTTTATTCAGACTCTAAGAACAGGATACGTCTGCTTTATTCTACCCCTTTTGTTTGAATATAAAACTTGTATTCAGATGCTATATCGAATTCCATACTCTAGACAAGAGTGATTTGTATGGATTTAAGTTCAGTCTGTAGTCAACGATTCCCAAGTTTCGATTGCTTTTTTATCATTATTTAGCGTTATAGTTATAGATCTAGAATCACCACTATTATTTATTCAAAAAACATTCAAATTATAAAAATTTAAAAATGTTATGTGTCTATGGAAGGTCTAGAATAATCATTTCTATATATTTATTATCAATAAATATTATATACTCATATAATAACTCCAATGTTGAATGCATACATCAAGGCTAATTAAATATGATTTTAAAATGATAAGCTACAGTATTGTGTGCTAGAGAGTTCACAAAATAAATAATTTTACTATATTTATAGTAAAAAGCTCAAAAAACAATAATATCTGCGTGCACCCCGTATTTAGATGGTCAAACCTGAGTTATGGATGGTGAAAGAAATGGTAATGGTGAATGGTAATGTGCATCATATGATACTATCTGTATAAATCATTGTAGAGCTGATGGCGATATTAGCATAAAAACAGACAGGGATAACATATCAGAGAGCGTGATTGCTGGTGCAGGATAATAATGTAGCATGAAAACATCATATGAAACAACATCAACGTCACAAGACTTAGATTACATGTAAAACAGATCACATTCAATAAAAAGCAGTTGTTAAAATTGTAATATGAGGGACATTGCACCGATATCAATTAAAAACCAGAAACGATCGAAGAGATTAAAGGGACTGGCCCAGGCTAAAATCACAATAAAATCAAAATAAAATCACCGATTTTTTATGATTTTAGCCTAGCCCTGTCGCTTTAACTGATAAACCCATGTTTTTATTATGTTGCAACTATTGTTAGTATAAAAACGCAACAATCATAATTCTAATGATTTTCACGTTTTTACAATATTGTTTTTGATGCTTTTATATTACTACCTGTGTCGTAAGATTGATTTTATAATCATCTGCGTTGGCCTCATGCGTTCAGTTACAAGCAAACCACGACAGCAGCAATGTAGGTGGATGACAGTACACACGTCAACTGATCACTGCAAGGTGGTGTATATGATATAGAATAGCACTGCATGGTGGTGTAGATAACAATGATCAGTATGGAAAGGAGGTGTAGATGACAACGAACAGCATGGAAAGGTGGTGTAGGGCCATATATGACAACGAACAGTATTCCAAGGCAGAGTACGTGATAGTGAACAGTATTGCAATGAACAACATGGAAAAGTGGTGTAGATGACAATAAACAGCATGCAAAGACGGTGTAAATGACAATGCACAGCATGTAAAGGTGGTGTAGATGATAATGAACAGTAGATGGTAACGAACAGAGCTGCAAAATGAAAATGAAATGAATCGGGCTTTAGGCCACCTTTGTGCACATATAGGCTAAATTGGGCCAGGAGAACCTCCTGAGGATGGTGAGATGATTGAGATGACACTGTTCTCCAGACACAGGATCCGAAATTCGAGCCCTGGCGGTCTGAGGCCGAGCACGCTACCTCTCGGTCACGGAGGCTCCCCTCAATACTAACTTTCACACGTGGATGGGGAAGAAACAATTTTGTTTCTTTCAAACCGCCGAGACCGGGAACCGAACCCCGGACTCTGGCGTGAAAGGCAGCGGTGCTAACCACTACCCTAGGGCCCCCGCCCAACAACAGAGCTGCAAGGCGGTGTAGCTTACAATGAACAACACTGCAAGGCTGTGCAAATGACAACGGACAACACTGCAAGGCAATGTGACGACAAGGTAGTATGACCGTCTTAACACCAACAGAATTGTTCTCTTTTCAAAATAAAATGTGAAATTCTCATTTTCAAGGTGATTGAAAATTATAGGATTTGATGAAATATCCCAGGAATCTGAGAACAAGCTTAGAGTCTGATGTCTCTAGACGTCAGGTTTTTACGAATAAAGACGGTCCCCGCGTTGAAGAAATTAACTTATTTCTAATGGCCATGGACCCATAACATATGTATTCAAATGAAGCGTGATGAGCGAGCTATGACATTTATCATGATTTCAAATTTAAAAAACCTTTGGACTTCAAGTTTTCCACACAGATACTTCAGCATTTTGAGGGTTTTTAACTTTCTTCTCATCTCAGTCATTCCTTAGCACAGGATACTAGACAATCAACTACTGATACTTTTTGTTAGACTGTGATTAGACTGTGATTATAATGACATTTTGTTTTTGTTTTGATACACGTAATAAACCAGTATTCAATTAATTCAATCGAATATTGGTGATCGCTGACTTACATGACTTGTTTGTTCTTTTACTATCTGTATGAACAATTTGTGCTTGAGATGATAAGAAAGTATTCACTTGCACTGTATAGTGCCTACCCAGCAAATAAAAACACCTGTCATGTACACTCCCACGTATTCAGTAAGGTCAGACAACGACGTCAATCATGGTGTTACACGTCCATGAAAGATTTTAGCAAAAATTTTTGGTGTTTCCATTAAAATATGTCATCAGCACCTATCATATACGACGAGCATTTCCGGTGTTGACATTTGAGGTGTTTCATTGCATACACTTTCTTATTTGTGGTTATCCAAAATGTATATGAACTGCACCTTACTTTGCAACATTGGATATCAATTAATTTACAAAATTTCCCAGTCCGTAATATTTATTATTATCAGTGTGGTTTTGGAATTCAAAACTTGGTGAATTAATGACGAAAGTGGCGACTAATTGCGTACACACACTGCTATTCATACCAGGCTTCCAGTGGTCGCAGGTGAAAAACATTTAAGTATATATCACAATATATCACAACTGTAATTGTCAGTTGTTAGTAAAATAAAGACTAGACTAGAAATACACACTTTTCCGGACTGATGGAGTTATAATATGTTAACGAAATATGTTATATAAGGCCATGAATGATATCATGAATGATAACATGCCTTGCTAAGTTTTTCCCGTGGCGCGATAGCACAATAGTGCGTACTGTCACGTAATATATAGATACAGATACAGATAACATAACACTAACACTACCTAAGAGGGCGCTGTGATGTCTGAGGGGCCAGCCATCAATGTCTAACAGCCAAATGGGGCGGGGGCCCTAAGGTAGTGGTTAGCACCGCTGCCTTTCACGCCAGAGCTCGGGGTTCGGTCCCCGGTCTCGGCGGTTTAAAAGAAACATAGTGTTTCTTCAACATTCACGTGTAAAACTCAGTATTGTGGGGAGCTTCCGTGACCGAGAGGTAGCGTGCTCGGCCTCAGACCGTCAGGGCTCGAATTTCGAATCCTGTGTCTGGAGGACATCTCATCATCCTCAGGAGGTTCTCCTGGCCCAGTTTAGCCTATATGTGCACAAATGTGGCCTAAAGTCCGATTCCTTTTCATTTCTAACAGCCAAATATGTTGACTATGAAAGGCTGTTAGACATTGATGGAAGGCGGCCAAAACAACACAAATAAAATACAATGCATGGATTAAATTAAGTTATTAGTACTATAACTAATTTAAAATGGTTTTATCTAATAGACCTAATCGTTTAGACAATGAAAAGATAAACTAAGTGAATCGAATTTTAATTTAAAATTACAATGAACAGCAGCTATCCGGTGACGTTGACTGATAGAATTTCATTACATAATTGAACATATACATGTATATGCATGCATGGATGTTATGGTTTTAACACCACATTGCCATTTATAGATTAACTTTATATTTTGCATAGGTATATGGCATGCTCCTGCTGATGAAAACTCCTTCGGAAAACACAAGACGTTGAACCAATGTCGGTAGGATGGTAACATAGGATTACGCCTTTAACATATAATAGACTCGATTTAGGGCTTGATTTAGAAACAGTTTCGCTATTGGCAACGGTTCGGTGGTTTGAGAACAGCAACAGCTATGTCGGACTAACGGACCAACCGTTGTCGTAAAAGATGGCACCAGGTAGGTTATTGTTACAAGAGAGATACAAGACATCAACACGTTAGATACAGTGACAAGCCCGCGATGGAAAACAACTGAGTTAAGATTAGGACAAAGCTAATAAGAAAACTGACTAGGCAGACACATACAGTGACAAGAAGACAGAGGGATGGACACGACAGTTACTAGGTAGGCACATGCAGTGACAAGAAGTCAGAGGGATAGACACGACAGAGACTAGGTAGACACATACAGTGACAAGAAGACAGAGGGATGGACACGACAGCTACTATGGTAGGCACATACAGTGACAAGAAGACAGAGAGATAGACACAACAGCTACTAGATAGGCATATACAGTGACAAGAAGACAGAGGGATGAACACGACAGTTACTAGGTAGGCATATACAGTGACAAGAAGACAGAGGGATGGACACGACAGAGACTAGGTAGACACGTACAGTGACAAGAAGACAGAGGGATGGACACGACAGTTACTAGGTAGGCACATACAGTGACAAGAAGACAGAGGGATGGACACGACAGCTACTATGGTAGGCACATACAGTGACAAGAAGACAGAGAGATAGACACAACAGTTACTAGATAGGCATATACAGTGACAAGAAGACAGAGGGATGAACACGACAGTTACTAGGTAGGCATATACAGTGACAAGAAGACAGAGAGATAGACACAACAGTTACTAGATAGGCATATACAGTGACAAGAAGACAGAGGGATGAACACGACAGTTACTAGGTAGGCACATACAGTGACAAGAAGACAGAGGGATGGACACGACAGAGACTAGGTAGACACGTACAGTGACAAGAAGACAGAGGGATGGACACGACAGTTACTAGGTAGGCACATACAGTGACAAGAAGACAGAGGGATGGACACGACAGTTACTAGGTAGGCACATACAGTGACAAGAAGACAGAGGGAGAGACACGACAGAGACTAGGTAGACACGCACAGTGACAGAAAGACAGAGGGATGGACACGACAGAGACAAGGCAAGCGCATACAGTGACAAGAAGACCGAGGGATAGACACGACAGAGACTAGGTAGACACATACAGTGACAAGAAGACAGAGCGATGGACACGACAGAGACAAGGCAAGCACATACAGTGACAAGAAGGCAGAGGGATAGACACGACAGAGACAAGGTAGACACATACAGTGACAAGAAGACAGAGGGATAGACACGACAGAGACTAGGTAGGCACATACAGAGACTAGGAAGACACATACAGTGACAAGAAGACAGAGGGATAGACACGACAGAGACTAGGCAGACACATACAGTGACAAGAAGACAGAGGGGTGGACACGACAGAGACTAGGTAGACACATACAGTGACAAGAAGACAGAGGGATGGACACGGCAGAGACTAGGTAGACATATACAGTGACTAGAGGACAGAGGGAGGGACACGACAGAGATTAGGCAGACATATACAGTGACCAGAAGGCAAAGGGATGGACACGACAGAGACTAGGTAAGACATATACAGTGACAAGAAGACAGAGTGATGAACACGACAGAGACAAGGCAAGCACATATAGTGACAAGAAGACAGAGGGATGGACACGACAGAGACTAGGTAGACACATACGGTGACAAGAAGACAGAGGGATAGACACGACAGAGACTAGGATGACATATACAGTGACACAAAAACAGAGGGATATATAGACACGACAGAGACTAGGTAGACACATACAGTGACAAGAAGACAGAGGGAGGGACACGACAGAGACTAGGTAGACACATACAGCGACAAGACTGAGAAAGATACTGAGCTGACGTGAGAAAGTGACAGAACCAAGACATGTTCTAGAATAGTATAGGCAGAGACAACACACACACAGTGACAATACAGTGAGACATTGAAGGAAGTGATAAAATAGGAAGAATATAAGCCCCAAAGTTAAAAAATACACTAAATTCTTCCTACGGACTGAGTGAGCTCAAAATAGTAAACAACAACAATTATAGGAGTGGCTTTAGCTAAGACAGAAACCTGGAGAGATGACATGAAAACACACAGGTTTGCCGTAATTATAAACAACCTGTGCAGTACATGGTAGTATAATCCATAACTATATATGATCAGGATTCTGGTTAATTAGTGAAATTATCTTGTTATATTTTGTTAAACTATGTGCATTATATGTCAGGAGATAATCAAGAAGAAATCTGGGTTAAAAACTATGAAACCTGATAAATAATAGGTGGGACAACAGGCTGTAGAAGACTGATACAATTTTTAAACCCATGTTTTCAGAATAAATGAGGAACATGATGGTCATTTGTGCCACTCAGTGTTCCAGTACATTCTGCGATGTGAAGATGTCAAAAGAACCATCTAAGCCATCTAGTAAGGTCACCCTTCAGATTATGCTTTCTCTAGTTAAATAAATTAATAAAAAGTATTTTCTTGAAAAAGGTGTATATCTTGTTTAAAATCAAAGCACACAAGGACACCACCAGTGCTACTGACGATACTAGACAAATTATTTATCAATGTCGGGGTCCCCATGGCGGAAATATACAACAATACACGGCATATGGGCTCATGCCAAAACTAAAAGGAACATTCCAAAGAATTGTAGCTGATAAACAATACAGCAGGATGTGATTTCACATCCTGCTTCTTCAGAAAATGAAATTTGAAACATTTTGACTTAATAGTGATTGAGGAAAATACTGGCTATCAGATCATCAAGACTTTGATGATCTAGCTAATCAGCTCATTTTTTCCCAAAAAGGGCAAGTCTGAAGCAAGGTTCCAGTAAGCTAATTTGTAGGAAAGTTCCCTGGAAATACCTCTCAAAAGTTTAACACCAGGGGCCTACCAGAAAGGAAGATCCTTAACATTTTGACTTAAGTTTTCGAGGACCATCATTTTTCAATTTGCTATATCGGCTGAGAAATCACGTACCACGCCCAACAGCAACTTAAATCCAAACAATTCGGAGGTCATTTCAGCTTCCCAATATTGTAGGGTAAACCATTCTATTAAACAAAATACTATAAATTATTTAAAACCAGTGTCATACCCCTACAGTAAAACTATCGTTGTTAAAATGACATTGCCCAGAATTAGAATAATATCATATTGTGAAAATTATAATGACAGTCAGCCACCTATGGAAGTGGCCTTTCAAGTTCATTTTGAATAATGACCAAGTCGCCTCACATAAGAGGTTGGCTGTTCATAAAGTTGGCTGCTCATAGTGAGTTCTACTTGAGGAAGGGGGTGCAAAAAGAGAAAACATAGGGGTATTAGCCCTCCCAATACTAGTATTGCCATATATTGACTAGAATACGTGTCTTGAAAATGATACCCAACCAATAATTTGTCTCCATCAGTGCTTTCTAGTATATTACTGCACCACTAAGATATTTATTTTCAATATGTTTTGAAAGTTTGCCCTGGACAAGATGCTGCTGGTGTCTTCAGACAAATCTGACATTACAAAATAATCTGATTTTTTTTCAACCCCCCCCCCCCCCCAGGAATTCAGCGGTTTGAATGCAAGTGTTCCTGGGAGTTCAAAGTTAAAAGGTTTTTTTACAATACACTTGAAACTCGACTCGTGAATTGTGAAGATAATGGTGCCAATGGGGATGATGACATTTCGCAATCACATATATTAGAACACAGATTATGGTGGTCATGTGAAAAAAACATTACCTCTTCGCCTATGACGTTCTCTGCATAGGCCTACATGTATGAAAATGCACACCGAAATGTGTCACTTGCCCAAATCATAATTAACTTCGTATCTTTTGTCGGTTTTAGATTAATTAAATCCACCGCCAATTTGTTAATACAACTCTGATTGCGACTTAAGTACAGTATTCTACTCCAGACCACACCCACTCCGTTATTTGATAATAGGTAACATGATTAGATGACACCTGTGATTGGTCGAGTAGAGTTCTGTCCCCCAAATCCTTATTTACGGGTTTAGCTAACACATTTGTGATTTATAATACATGTATATAGCTGTTGCCTTACTCTGCTAACACACTACGCATGCTCCAATGGACGTTTTTGTTAATTGAATATTTTTGATTAATTTAATATATACATTTTAAGGGAAATCATTATAAAAGCCACATATTGTATTGTGAGTATTAAAAATATATATTATACAGACTTACACAGCTTAGGATTAAGCATACTAGCTGTAAATAATTTACTAATATATACACAAACTGCACACCTAGACAAATCTGTAACATTTTGAACGCTCCCAATGCAAATCTTGTCTAGATTATTTTGTTAATAAAATAATATCTGTTTTTTTAATGGAAAACAAAGTGTAAGTAAAATGTATATTTTCGCTGTGTTATTTTAATGAAATGTCATTATTATTATTTTGCAACTAAATGTTTTATACACCACAGCAATGACATACAGCTCCATTTTAATTTCCTTAATGTTTTATTTTCGTCTTCTACAAAACACATCTACGTGAACAATCCTGTTTCATATTTACCCGTCAATTTTGCAAATCACACCAACAGTTCAAATCTAAATCAAAACCTGTATGGCTTAATACATTTTGGAAACATTTTATGTCATGCATATACATGTACGTAGAGTTCATATAATAATCTCAACGCATTAGTTAACTTAAAGGTTGATATTGCGGTATGTTGAACAAATAATTGTACCAGTAATTGTAATTGAAATATTATAATGTATAATGTAGTGCATAACTTCTCCTGAATATATTTTAAAAATATTAAAATACCAATATAATGGTGTCAATATAATGGTGTCATTTAAAGTTGTGTGTCGAGTTAGTGAAAATTCCAATTAAATAACTGGGCGGTTAAAGGGTCACACAGATGCTATGAGTGAACAAGGGGTGGTTTATATAAAATATCTGACCACATAGTTGGAAGAAAATGTTCTAACTCTCTGACCAGACAATAAACTTTGACACGACCTTCAAAATTATATTCATGTGGGACCACCCACGATACAACACAATAACCACTGAGGCATGTCTGTAAATGCCCTGCCCTACCCCGACACACGAATTCCACCCCCTGCCATAGCCCAGCTAGCATGGCACAGTGACATTCTGTTTACTTAATGTT
Source organism: Flabesymbios commensalis (assembly GCA_964017125.1). Classification (NCBI taxonomy): domain Eukaryota; kingdom Metazoa; phylum Annelida; class Polychaeta; order Terebellida; family Flabelligeridae; genus Flabesymbios; species Flabesymbios commensalis. Next base: position 42,711,868 of record OZ024910.1, on the reverse strand, counting down.
GGGCCAGCGTCGCAGACAGTGGCTCAACATTGGGCGAACATTGGGTGAATGCCGGGGTTAAGCAATCAGACCCACGCCCCTCACCCACCCCCCTGTCAGAGGCGGGCTTGGAATTCTCCCACCGTTTGGCAATGACATCCAGTGCAATCACCTATTTTACAGCGATTGGGCGATTTCTAATATCTCGCCGTTTTATCAAACTGATTCTCTCCGCCTATGGTGATCTGGTGATTGGAGAGAGTGAGCCACATTTTCAGAGCTACACTGTATGTTTACGTTCCGTTTGGTACATATTATCAATTACTTGATATCAAATAATATTTTTATAATTATATTGAGATCAAAGTCAAGACATATTTTTTCAACTCAAACTAACACTTCACAATATGTTAGGTTTGTAATCACAAAGTATTGATTCTTGTAGGTTTGTATGAGTGCATGACTGCGTGGTATATTAGCGGGTTGGGTGGTAGGGTGGCTGACTCGTGCGCACTGTGATGGAATTATTAGTCATATGGGAATTGCCCCATGCAGTGTAGGGTAAGACAAAATGCACAAAAAAGGTTAATTTATTTCAAAAGAGTAGTATATCTGTGGGTCCAGAGTGTAGGAGGGCTGGGCATTATACCAGTGGTCCTGTCAGTTAATTACTGTTATGTAAATCTGGATGACCACGGGACGAGGAGACCGCAATAAAACGCGCCCTCTCTGCTCACCTTTTACGCTCCGGCGACCATGACCCATTAATCAGTCTCCCCAAGCAGCCAAATTATCATTAGGAATTCTCCCTCAAATAACATTCTGCCTCCGCTCCCAGACACGCTCTGCTGTTTTGTTCTCTTGTATCAACACAATAATTTATGTAATTGATTCATACATAAAATTATCAGAATCCTTAGTCGATATCTATGTTATTCGCTAATCAGTTTTCACATGTTTTAGGATTACTTCATATCTATTTATGTCATGTTTTCCTAATGTTCAGCCTTCGCATTTAAACAAAATAACATATGACATGTTTATTGCTGAGATTATAACGTTAAAATCACTGTTTTAAATATAAAATAAAACTGATCATGATATGATCTCCAGGCCAATTGAAACATGCTGATATCGATCAGATGTAGATGTTAACTTTCACTTTAGTGAGATGGATGATAGTGGTGTGTCGCTAACTCAACTGGTACTTCACCATCAATACATAAAATGTAATCTATCCACATTTCAGTAATGTTTGAGCATATCATTATTATATCAAAGGGCCGGCCCCGATGGCTCATTCGTATCGCTTGGGGCTTGTAATCTGGAGGTACCAGGTTCGAATCCCGGTCGAGTCGGGTATTTGTCATCGTGGTTGTGCATATACAGTGCTCCAAACTGTTCAAAGGCCTGGAGTGTACAGTACTGCCTATGGCACTGTGCACTATAAAGAACCCTTGAAGACATTCGAAATAAGAGTATGGCATAGTCCCAGCTTCGGGCTTCTTTCTGTCGCGATATTGCCATGAGTGTGCAGAAAGCGACGTAAAGCAATATTCATACATATGGTATAGAAAAGTTATCATTGTTTCCAAAGAGATCTGATGTTTAACATTTATACGCTTGGGTGTTAGGTGATGTGTATATCTGTATAGTACGTCCTACCATGGCCTAGTTTAAGCAGACCTTAATAAATAAGAGTCAGTCAGTCAACAAAAGTTTATCTTAAATGTTTGTGAAACCGGGCATAGCTATATCGGCCATAATGTTTCCTGTGTATTTTTGCTGTTTTATAATCCATCCGAATGAAAACATCGGATAATCCTCCCATTTATAGGTTACAGGCAACAGGCAAGTTTATGTGACCAGGAAGTAACGTCAGAGGAATCCGAAGTTTTTTAATTGAATTAAATTTATAGACAATATAATATATATACCGAGATAATTCACAAGAGTAGCGTGCTTATTAGGCTTCGTGTTTATTATTATGGTAGTATCAGAGAATAGGAAACACTCGACACACAATCTTAATTCTTCTTCCTTTCTGAATCCTTTGCTCCCCTTTGCGCTGTCATAATATAACACAGCCACAGTGATCTTAGTGAAGGTTGGAGGGATTGTCATAACTCAATAACGGGCAGAGAAGTGAGAACATTTGTAATACAGAACGCGTCCCACATCTGAATAACGAACGTACAGCGTCTGCAATCCGGCGACTCCACCTCCGTCCTCAAGTAATAGAAACCAGCAGCGCTGACGCGGGGCTGGCATCTCACGGCGTTGGCCCTGCGGTATCCACATGTTTCTGGATCTGCTGTCCACAACATTCTCTGTCGGGATTTTATGCATTGACTGACAGTCGTGCCACAGGTTGCCATGGCCCCTTAGATCACACTCTGATAAGATACAAAACAATGAGATACAGTGACAGGAGAACGCAATGTCCCCCCCAGTCTGCATCTCTCGTCACTCATGACCACCAGCCAGCGAACCGGAAGCAATCTCCGAGATATTTTGCAATTTTTTTGCGTTAATCACAAGCCCCTTCACGTCATCTGGGGAGCCCTGACACTTAGCTTACGAACGTGTGAGGAATGTCACCACGAACGGGAATTTACCGAGAAATGCTGTGAAGGGACACTCCAAAATACCCTTCTCCTCTCTGAGGGGGTGACGGGACATGTCAAAATACCCCCACTCTGAAGGGTGAAGGGACACGTCAAAATACCCCCCACTCTGAGGGGGTGAAGGGACACATCAAAATACTACCTTACTGAAGGGGTAAAGGGACACGTCAATATACCCCCACTCTGAAGGGGTGAATGGACACATAAACACCCACACTCTGAGGGGGTATAAAAACACATCAAAATACCCCCACACTGAGAGGGTGACGGGACAGGTCAAAATACCCCCACTCTGAGAGGGTGAAGAAACACATCAAAATACCCCCACTCTGAAAGGGTGAAGGGACACGTCAAAATACCCCCACTCTGAGGGGGTGAAGAAACACATCAAAATAACCCCACACTGAGGGGGTGAAGAAACACATCAAAATACCCCCCACTCTGAGAGGTTGAAGGGACACATCAAAATTCCCCACACTGAGGTGCTGAAGGGTCACATCAAAATACCCCCACTCTGAGGGGGTGAAGAAACACATCAAAATACCCCCCACTCTGAGAGGGTGAAGAAACACATCAAAATACCCCCACTCTGAAAGGGTGAAGGGACACGTCAAAATACCCCCACTCTGAGGGGGTGAAGAAACACATCAAAATACCCCCACACTGAGGGGGTGAAGAAACACATCAAAATACCCCCCACTCTGAGAGGTTGAAGGGACACATCAAAATTCCCCACACTGAGGTGCTGAAGGGTCACATCAAAATACCCCCACTCTGAGGGGGTGAAGAAACACATCAAAATACCCCCCACTCTGAGAGGGTGAAGGGACACATCAAAATACCCGCAATCTGAAGGGGTGAAGGGACACGTCAAAATACCCCCACTCTGAAGGGGTGAAGAAATACATCAAAATACCCCACACTGAGGGGGTAAAGGGACACGTCAATATACCCCCACTCTCAGGGGATGAAGGGACACGTCAAAATACCCCCACTTTGAGAGGGTGAAGGGACACGTCAATATACCCCCACTCTCAGGGGATGAAGGGACACGTCAAAATACCCCCACTTTGAGAGGGTGAAGGGACACGTCAAAATACCCCCACTCTGAGAGGGTGAAGAAACACATCAAAATACCCCCACTCTGAAAGGGTGAAGGGACACGTTAAAATACCCCCACTCTGAAGGGGTGAAGAAACACATCAAAATACCCCCACACTGAGGGGGTGAAGAAACACATCAAAATACCCCCACACTGAGGGGGTGAAGGGACACATCAATATAACCGCACTCTGAGGGGGCGAAGAAACACATCAAAATACCCCCACTCTGAGGGTGTGAAGAAACACATCAAAATACCCCCACTCTGAGGGGCTGAAGGGACACGTCAATATACCCGCACTCTGGGGGGGTGAGAGGACACGTCAAAATACCCCCACTCTGAGGGGGTGAAGGGATACGTCAAAATATTCCCACACTGAGGGGGTGACGTGAGACGTCCAAATACTCGCACTCTGAGGGGGTGATGGGACACGTCAAAATATCCCCAAACTGAGGGGGTGAAGGGACACCTCAAAATCGTTCTCCCCACTCTGAGGGGGTGAAGGGACACGTCAAAAACCCTCTCACTGAGGGGGTGAAAGGATTTACACTATCATTCATATAATAAAATATAATAATGTATTGGACATCGGACAAATGCAACATATATTTTAAAATAAATTGACAAAATAAAGGGAAATAATACATGAAAATGTACACAACATAGACAGAATAAAAATAAAAATAGTGGCACTGGCAAAAATAAAATTGCTTAAGATCTCGAATAGTTTTGGCATGTTTACAGGATTGACTTTTAGAAGTCTATATCTTTGGACGCTTGTCCGTGGAAGCTATGTCTGTGTGTATGATGTATATATAAATTATTATTGCTTCAATATCTATAAGGCGTAGTGTTTTTGGAATATAAAAAAAGTCGGACATATAGTTAGGTGCTAAGTTATTCAGAGATTTGTATGCAAGCAAAACCTGGTTATATTCACCAATGTCTTTAAAAGGTTGCCAATTTAACGTTTTGAACAGCTCAATTGATGGTACAGAGTAATCACAATCTAATATAAGTCGAACAGCTATCTTTTGTAATTTTGGCATGCTATTAATATCTCTCTGGGAACAATTCCACCATAGAGAACAACAATAATTAAAATTTGGTCTAATATAATAGTTATAAAATGTTTTTTATACATCTAAAGGTATGTATTTTTTTATTTTGCATAATAACGATATTTGATATGTCAAAACGTGCGATCTTGATCCGATCCCCACTGAATTGTTAAAAACCTGCTTAGATGTTTTGTTGGTTCCAATCACACAAATGGTTAATTTATCTTTGATTTCAGGAGTTTTTACAGACATTTTTAAAACATCACATGTCACGCCTCTACTCAAAAAGCCATCTTTATCAAAAGATGACATGAAAAATTACAGCCCAGGGTCAAACCTGAACTTTGTATCGAAAATCATAGAAAAAGTTATAGCAAATCTTGAAAAAAACGATCTATCAAATCCAAGTATCAGTCAGCATAGTGAGAAATTTTATTCTACTGAAACGGCCTTACTAAAGTTTAAAATGACACTATTTTGAATATGGACGGAGGGAGAGTCATTGCACTAAGATCTGTCTGCTGCTTTCGACACTCCGGACCACAGCAGTATCACCAATCTCTTGGCGACTTGGTGTGGTATCGATGGTATAGCCCTTGAGTGGTTTGTGTCTTACCTCTCAGATCGTAAACAGAAGGTGAAACTAATAGACTGTTTATCCAGTCCAGCCGAAGTCGCGTGTGGGGTTCTCCAATCCGTCCTCGGCCCATTGTTATTTACTTTCTACACTACCCTCTTAGCTATGTAATTCAGAGACACAATGTCAAACATCACCTTTACGCCGACGATACCCAGATATATTTATCTGTTTTGCTGAAAAAATCCCGATATTTCTTTGGAAATTCTGACAAAATGTCTTCAGGACGTGTCTTTTTGGATATCATCAAGGAAGTTAAAACTTGACCCTGATAAGACCGAATTTTTATTAATTGGATCTAAAGTGCGTAGTGAAATTATTTCGAAATGTTTTCCAATAAGATTGTTGACACAGGCGGTAACTCCTTCTCCATCTGCTAGACATCTTGGCATCTTTAGGCGCTATAAAAGTATTATTATTATTATTATAAAATACCCTCTCACTGAGGGAGTGAAGAGACACGACAGAATAGAGTAGGGTGGAGCAAGGCGCCCCCTCTAAGGTCACAACGTCCTACAGCTGAATAGATTGCCCATAATAAAGAGTTATCCAATGCTCACAAAGAGGCATATGAGGGGAACATAGAAAATGATAAAAGACTTATTCCATGCTATTTGCTAAGATATTATGAGCGGTAATGTATATTGACAGAAAGGGGCATCTTACCCCACACTTGGGGCAAAATGCCCCGGGGGGCATCTTACCCTAGGGATAAGGGACATCTTCCCCTTTTTATTCGAGTTGAGTGAGTTGAGAAAGTTAGGTGAGTTGAGTGAGTTGGGTGAGTTGAGTTAGTTTGGTGAGTGAGTTGGGTGAGTTGAGTGAGTTGGGTGAGTTGAGTGAGTTGGGTGAATTGGGTGAGGTGAGTGAGTTGTGTGAGGTGGGTGAATGAGTTGGTTTCGTTGTGTGAGTTGGGTGAGTTGAGTGAGTTGAGTGAGTTGGGTGAGTTGAGTGAGTTGGGTGAGTTGGGTGAGTTGGGTGGTTGAGTGAGGTGAGTGAGGTGAGTGAGGTGGGTGAATGAGTTTGTTTCGTTGTGTGAGTTGAGTGAGTTGGGTGAGTTGAGTGAGTTGAGTGAGTTGGGTGAGTTGAGTGAGTTGGGTGAGTTGGGTGAGTTGGGTGGTTGAGTGAGGTGAGTGAGGTGAGTGAGGTGGGTGAATGAGTTTGTTTCGTTGTGTGAGTTGAGTGAGTTGGGTGAGTTGAGTGAGCTGGGTGAGTTGAGTGAGTTGGTGAGTTGAGTAAGTTGGGTGAGTTGGGTGAGTTGAGTGAGTTGGGTGAGTTGAGTGAGTTGGGTGAGTTGAGTGAGTTGAGTGAGCTCGGTGGTTGAGTGAGTTAAGTGAGGTGAGTGAGGTGGGTGAACGAGGTGAGTGAGTTGGTTTCGTTGTGTGAGTTGAGTGAGTTGGGTGAGTTGAGTGAGTTGAGTGAGTTGAGTGAGTTGAGTGAGTTGGGTGAGTTGAGTGAGTTGGGTGAGTTGAGTGAGCTGGGTGAGTTGAGTGAGTTGGTGAGTTGAGTGAGTTGGGTGAGTTGAGTGAGTTGGGTGAGTTGAGTGAGTTGGGTGAGTTGGGTGAGTTGAGTGAGTTGCGTGAGTTGGGTGAGTTGGGTGAGTTGAGTGAGTTGGGTGAGTTGAGTGAGTTGAGTGAGCTCGGTGGTTGAGTGAGTTAAGTGAGGTGAGTGAGGTGGGTGAACGAGGTGAGTGAGTTGGTTTCGTTGTGTGAGTTGAGTGAGTTGGTTGAGTTGAGTGAGTTGAGTGAGTTGAGTGAGTTGGGTGAGTTGAGTGAATTGGGTGAGTTGAGTGAGCTGGGTGAGTTGAGTGAGTTGGTGAGTTGAGTGAGTTGGGTGAGTTGGGTGAGTTGAGTGAGTTGGGTGAGTTGAGTGAGTTGGGTGAGTTGAGTGAGTTGGGTGAGTTGAGTGAGTTGAGTGAGCTCGGTGGTTGAGTGAGTTAAGTGAGATGAGTGAGGTGGGTGAACGAGGTGAGTGAGTTGGTTTCGTTGTGTGAGTTGAGTGAGTTGGGTGAGTTGAGTGAGTTGGATGAGCTGGGTGAGTTGGGTGAGTTGAGTGAGTTGGGTGGTTGAGTGAGTTGAGTGAGGTGAATGAGTTGAGTGATTTGGGTGAGTTGGGTGAGTTGAGTGAGTTGGGTGGTTGAATGAGGTGCGTGAGTTGAGTGAGTTGGGTGGTTGAGTGAGGTGAGTGAGGTGAGTAAGGGAGTATATGAATGGATGAATCAATGAATGGGTGAATCAATGAATGGATACATGTAGATGGACGTACAAATTAAATGAATGGATGGACGAACTAGAGATGTATTTTCACTATTAGGCAATATCACCAGACTAGGTGAGTTGAGTGAGTTGGGTGAGTTGAGTGAGTTGGATGAGTGGGTGGTTGGGTGAGTTGAGTGAGTGGTTGGGTGAGTTAGGTGATTTGAGTAAGGCTGGTGAGTAGAGTGAGTTGAGTGAGTGGGTGATTGGGTGAGTTGGGTCAGTTAAGTGAGTTGGGTAAGTTGGGTGAGTTGAGTGAGTAGAGTCAGCTGGGTGAGGTCAGTGAGTTCGATGAGTTGGCTGAGTTGAGTGAGTTGGGTGAGTTGAGAAAGTTGGGTGAGTTGAGAGAGTTGGGTGAGTTGAGTGAGTTGGGTGAGTTGGGTGAGTTGAGTGAGTTGGGTGAGTTGAGAGAGTTGAGTTAGTTGGGTGAGTGAGTTCGGTGAGTTCGCTGAGTTGGGTGAGTTAAGTGAGTTGGGTGAGTTGAGTGAGCTGGGTGAGTTGGGTGGTCGAGTGAGAGGAGTGAGAGAGTATTTGAATGGATGAATCAATGAATGGATGTATCAATGAATGGATAGATGGACAGACGAAAGCAATGAATGGATGGACGAACTAGAGATGTGTTTTCGTCATCATCCTGCATTTTAATTTACCAAAAACCTTTCCATTTCATGGGAAAGCAGGTAAATGCCTACATACAAAATTCGGACTACCGGATCACGCGTTCACAGTGTCTGAAAAATTAAAAATTACAAGTCTTTTTATGGAAATCACCCAATCGTGACGAAAAGCTTTTCATTCCGTGGTCAGCCAGGTAAGGGCCTACATACAAAATCACGAGTGATTCGGACCAGCGGTTCTTGAGATAACGCGTTCACAACGTCTGAAAAAGTTTAAAAAGGGCCGCTATTTTTGTGAAAGTCACTGAACCGTGATGAAAACCTTTTCATTTATTGGCCAGAGAAGTAAGTACCTACACATAAAATCACTAGTCATTCGGACCAGTGGTTCATGAAATAACGCATTCACAAAATCTCGAAAAGTAAAAAATGGACGCCATTTTTTTGAAAATCACTGAACCGTGACCATACCTTTTTGATTTCGTGCTCAGGCAGGTAATGGCTCACATACAAAATTTTACCAGCGGTTCTGTAGATATCGCGTTCTACTAAACACATATGAATGAATGAATGAATGAATGAATGGATGGATGGATGGATGGATGGATGAATGGATGGATGGATGGATGGTAGAATGGATAAATTGATAGATGTATGGACACATGGATGGATGGATTGTTAGATGGATTAATGTATGAATAGATGGATGGATTATTAGATGGATGGATAAATGAATGGTTGAATGCATGAACTGAATAAATAAATAGATGGACGGAGTGAGTGAGTGAGTGAGTGAGTGAGTGAGTGAGTGAGTGAGTGAGTGAGTGAGTGAGTGAGTGAGTGAGTGAGTGAGTGAGTGAGTGAGTGAGTGAGTGAGTGAGTGAGTGAGTGAGTGAGTGAGTGAGTGAGTGAGTGAGTGAGTGAGTGAGTGCGTCGGTGGGTGGGTGGGTGAGTGGGTGAGTGAGTGGAATATTAGAAGCTAGTCAGTCACAGTCAGTCGTTCTGAGTCAATGATAAAAGAAAGCCTAGTGCGTGAACGACGGTCATATCTACAAACACATTTGAATTAGAAGCAACATTGGCTCAACATAAGTGACGCAATTGAAGCATTGCATTTCGATTGTTTCACACTTTTAATTATTAATATTGCCTGTTGGGGTAAGACGCCCCCATAACTGTGGGGCGTGTCGCCCCTGGGCCTCTTGCCTCATCATAAGGGGGGGGGGGGGGGCGTCTTACCCCATTTGGAGGAGTTTAACAAACACGCTGCATTACGGCATGATCCATATGTGGGCAAGACTGTGACCACGCACAATGGTAGTGAACATTTTATTCTACCAGCATTGTGACGGCCATGTCTTAGCGGTGTTTTTTTGTGAATTCAGAGGACCATGCATCGGTTGATATTTTTTATTAAAAAAAGGTGTTCAAAGTAGTAAATATGAATGCATACTATGTAATTCTCTCGAGAATCAACTGTGACCTGGCGGGCAAATAGAAACAACCAAAGGAACACTTTAAAATACCGAAGAGCGTGCTCTATTTATGACGTCATACATTATGACGTAGGGGGCATCTTACCCTAAGGGGGCGTCTTGCCCCACCCTACTCTACCCTCTCACTGAAAGGGTGAAAGGACACGTCAAAATACCCTTTCTCACTCTGAGGCGGTGGAGGGACACACCAAAATACCCTCTCACTGACAGGGTGAAGGGACACGCCAAAATACCCTTCCGCTGACTAGGTGAAGGGACACGTCAAAATACCCTCTCACTGACTAGGTGAAGGGACACGTCAAAATACCCTCTCACTGACTATGTGAAGGGACACGTCAAAATACCCTCTCACTGACTAGGTGAAGGGACACGTCAAAATACTTTCTCACAGAGGATGAAGGAACACGTCAAAATATCCCCTCATTGACTAGGTGAAGGGACAAGTCAAAATACCCTCTCACTGACTAGGTGAAGGGACACGTCAAAATACTTTTTTCACAGAGGATAAAGGAACACGTCAAAATACCCTCTCATTGACTAGGTGAAGGGACACGTCAAAATACCCTCTCACTGACTAGGTGAAGGGACACGTCAAAATACCCTCTCACTGACTAGGTGAAGGGACACGTCAAAATACCCTCTCACTGACTAGGTGAAGGGACACGTCAAAATACCCTCTCACTGACTAGGTGAAGGGACACGTCAAAATACCCTCTCACTGACTAGGTGAAGGGACACGTCAAAATACCCTCTCACTGACTAGGTGAAGGGACACGTCAAAATACCCTCTCACTGACTAGGTGAAGGGACACGTCAAAATACCCTCTCACTGACTAGGTGAAGGGACACGTCAAAATACCCTCTCACTGACTAGGTGAAGGGACACGTCAAAATACCCTCTCACTGACTAGGTGAAGGGACACGTCAAAATACCCTCTCACTGACTAAGTGAAGGGACACGTCAAAATACCCTCTCACTGACTAAGTGAAGGGACACGTGAAAATACCCTCTTGCTGACTAGGTGAAGGGACACGTCAAAATACCCACTCTTTGACTAGGTGAAGGGACACGTCAAAATACCCTCTCACTGACTAAGTGAAGGGACACGTCAAAATACCCTCTCACTGACTAAGTGAAGGGACACGTCAAAATACCCTCTCACTGACTAAGTGAAGGGACACGTCAAAATACCCTCTCACTGACTAAGTGAAGGGACACGTCAAAATACCCTCTCGCTGACTAGGTGAAGGGACACGTCAAAATACCCTCTCACTGACTAAGTGAAGGGACACGTCAAAATACCCTCTCACTGACTAAGTGAAGGGACACGTCAAAATACCCTCTCACTGACTAAGTGAAGGGACACGTCAAAATACCCTCTCGCTGACTAGGTGAAGGGACACGTCAAAATACCCTCTCACTGACTAGGTGAAGGGACACGTAAAAATACCCTCTCGCTGACTAGGTGAAGGGACACGTCAAAATACCCTCTCACTGACTAGGTGAAGGAACACGTCAAAATACCATCTCGCTGACTAGGTGAAGGGACACCTCAAAATACCCTCTCACTGAGGGATGAAGGGACACGTCAAAATACCCTCTCACTGACTAAGTGAAGGGACACGTCAAAATACCCTCTCACTGACTAAGTGAAGGGACACGTCAAAATACCCTCTCACTGACTAAGTGAAGGGACACGTCAAATATCCTCTCGCTGACTAGGTGAAGGGACACGTCAAAATACCCTCTCACTGACTAGGTGAAGGGACACGTCAAAATACCCTCTCACTGACTAAGTGAAGGGACACGTCAAAATACCCTCTCACTGACTAAGTGAAGGGACACGTCAAATATCCTCTCACTGACTAGGTGAAGGGACACGTCAAAATACCCTCTCACTGACTAAGTGAAGGGACACGTCAAATATCCTCTCACTGACTAGGTGAAGGGACACGTCAAAATACCCTCTCGCTGACTAGGTGAAGGGACACGTCAAAATACCCTCTCACTGACTAGGTGAAGGGACACGTCAAAATACCCTCTCACTGAGGGATGAAGGGTATCTTGGCGAGTGGTGTGTTATTTTAACCCTTGTCCTGCTATGCCCGGATATATACGGGGTTAAGGATGTTTTAGATCAATACATATATCACTTAAAGGGACCCCTTGGGATGAGACATTTTCAATGTTGTCAATTTTGAAAAATTAATTTATATGAAGCTATATAGCCTAATGATCTTAACTGAAAAAACGAAAAAGTCAAAAAACAATTTTAAAGCACTGAAAAAGAGTGAAATAGTTGTATTTCCAGGTCGTATATTGCCATGTAAACAAAACAAGTCAGCAATATTCAGCACTTTACATCACATATTCCCACGTACCAGACGGTAAGATCAGAGCAGTCGCCGCTAATTGGTGTCTCATAGTCAGGACACGAGAGGACACACCTGCAGCACTGATTGTCCACCCAACGCTGGACCGATGCCATCAGCATGTGGCCCGATGCTGTGAAAACATTAAATCGTCCTTCAGGTATACAAATAGTCTCTTTGGGTTACTTCTGGTGTCATAGAAATGTTGATTAAAAATATTTTTAAAATATGAAAATTCTGAAAAAAATAAAAAACATGATCCGTGGAATACACTACTTCAGTACGGAACTAAAAACGAAAATTGATGTCATCCCAAGGGGCTGCTTTAATTTTGATAAAATAGTTTTTTGTAGATCCAATAATTTAATTTTAGACATGTCTATTTTTCATAAATAGTAATATTTTCCGTCATTTAAAGTTGGAAATTGCGTTAGCAATTCCAGCTTCAAATGACGAAAAATACGATTGAAGCAATTCAGCAGGACAAGGGTTAATGGTATTAAATGGCTTGAATGGTCTACAGAATGAGCAACCTGAACTCGTAAATTTGACAGCCAAAAATGCAGCCAATAATTTGCAAATGAATATGATGAAATTACTCCACACAAATCTCGGATACAGTTTCCAGGTGTCATTGAGTATAAATGAGCATAAATTTGAAAATGTAGTGATGAACTATATAGGCCTATATCTTATATTGTTGCGGATTACTGATAGCCTAGTCTTCCGTCACATCCCTCACGCCCCCGTCTTTTGGATTCTGGATCATCCTGGGGGATTAGAAGAGGGGAGACGGCTTAGTGGTATGGTAAACGAAGCCTTTGTCAAGACAACAGGCAATAGTGTTATTCCCGGGGCTAGTAACTGCAGACAGGGGCAGGAACAATCTCAGATTGCTTTCACCTAAATTGGCCTAGTTAGTTTTCCTTGCTGCTCTCGTTGAGGCTGTGACTGTCAAGTCTGGCTTGTCGGACTCGGGGTGTAAGCTTGTTTACGACGAGCTGCTGAATCAGATACGGCTGCATGCAATGAACATACCAAGATCACATTTCTAAACACAGTACGAAAATAATATCAAATTTCTCTGTCCCGCCCCACCATACATAGAGTCATGTATCACTTGGCGCGAATCCCTTTGTGTGAATTCACCTCGTTGCTGATCCAGCTTTTGGCGAGATAACTCACACAGTTCAGGAACCATTGAAGTGATGTAACTAGTATAGATCTACCCCGGTACGTTCATAACTGATGGATGGATAAGTTGTTGTGTTTATTTGAAGAATAATAATGAAGTTTATTTACGTGGCAGCCCCGCTTATTAAAACAGCTGTGTTTGCTTCACTCAACAATAATATTTGCATTGTGGCGGATCCCACTCATATGGACTATTAGGCGCATGCGTGTGCGCCCACGATGTTTAGTCGACGAATTATGACGACCCACCTACTTTAATATACATGTACGGATGCCCGTCTACCTTGAATATCGTATCAACGGTGTTCATCATCGTCCAAAATTACACCGCCGTCATGCAGTTGTTATTTTAATTGGGGATAAAATAGTCCTATCATACTTGGGCCCCAAGCTGTATTATTAACCTACAGTACACTGATTATGTTTTCATGAATTTGCAGCTTTATACTTCATCAGTTCTATGTGGTAATGGTGGCAATATCAACCCTCATTTATTTAGCAGTCTGTATGTATATCAGATGGTATATCTCTGATATATCAGCCAAAAAATGATAGTGTGCATTACAATACATAGGCATATTATGTCCTTAAGGTTGAATATATCAACATATGGTGAAAGCCTACATGACACCACGACAATGCCTTTGTGCTGGCTAATTTAACCTTTTACCCGCCAAATTATTCAATCCGAATTTTCACCCACTTGAAGTTGCGTTTCGCTGACGCGATCCACAACTTCAAGTGAGTGAAAATTATTGAGATTTGACAAAATGGCGGTCAACTCTTTTCACATTTCGCTGGTTGATGTCACATTTCATCATTATCATATTTAAAATGTGGTACTTAATGTGCTGATGAAAAATGAAAACCCGAATATATGCGGCACCGGCGGTTAAAGGGTTAAATCAGCTGTGTCGTCCTGAGTGCGCATTATTTGGTTATGGACCCACCGGCCACTCACACACACATGCGCAGCACACATATACCCATACATATATGTGTGTGAAGATGTGAAGTTCAATTGTCAATTTTCACCAAAGTCGATGACTTTGATTCAACGTTGCATCAACATCGTGTGCGAAGTGGATGCAGTTTGAAATATAAATGTGATGATACGGGGCAATGTAGCGCTCAAAGAGATAACAATGATATAGCTGACAGCACCATTTAGTCATACATCACGACGTTGACTCTTATAAAGTATTAAATGTCAGAAAACCAGCATATAAGGTTTATTTCACAAATATAGATCTGCACTTAGTTACCGACGAATGCATTAGTAAATTACATTCCAGCATATTCAAGCTATATGTGCCACTTACTTACTTGGTTGGTGAGTACGATACTTATAGATTTATCAGTTAAGAGCAAATAAATAGAGCAAAGTGAACCATAATATATTACATAGTGGTGGTACATCCGCAACTGAGGTTAATTACATCAGTCCAACTCGGCTCATATTTATAAGATAATGGCTAATAACATGCATACATCTATATATAGACTAAGTGAACTGCTTATACACCACTAATACAAATATAAATCAACTTAAAATGTTCTACACAAGTAACAAGTTGTTTATGATGGTCTATTATGATATTGTGTAATTTGGTTATTATTTTTGTGTTCAGTTTTCTAGAAATGTTTAAAATAACATTATACATTCAAGCACATTTCGCTCACATAAATCCGATATAAATATATAGTACGGTATAACATATTATTATATTTAACAGTATATAAATGGATATAAAAATAAATAACGATATAAAATTCAAAGGAGCTTTTTAAGTAAAGTGGTCCTGATGAAAGCAAAACACACGCCAACTGTGAGGTGAACTTAAAAATTCATGGGTCACTGCGGGTCGAGCCAAAACCTGGGCAAATACGCAACATTCGTACAGTGTTGAAACAATGGTGTCCACTGATCTTCAATGCTGGCCCAACATTAAAACAACATTGTTTCAATGTGTCGTGCTTGCTGGGTATTGGGGCAATGCTGGGTTTAAACATTTCAAGCTTGAATTTACTGTTGCAATCTTCATTCACTTCAAACCGGGATTTGATGTTCGCAATTCACGAAGTGGTTTTAAATAAAATTGCCGCATATTGTTAGCCTCTTCATGAAAATTCACGTTCTATGGGCGCAGACAAATAGTGTATTTCTCAGAGATGTAAGCTGATGCTTCGCGGCATCGTGATGATGTACAGGGTTAAATGTCCATCCGTGAGAATGTGCACTATCAGGTGGTATCACAATATTAACAGATTACGGCGCTCTCTGTTTGTTTTTAATCATCAAAGACTTCCGTCTGTCTGTTGAATTATTCCTCAGTTGGCATATGGTTGTGTCCCATTTAAACTGTGCAAAAAAATAATGCCAATGTTGATATATCTCGCCATATCCCAGCCTCGTTCTCAGGACCCCTAGCACAGCTAGTCTGTCCTAGGGGTAATTGCTGTGTCCTGATAGGGCGCTTCACCCTTTCAATCCTAAATTTACCATTGTCATCTTCATCCACTACAAGTCGAGAATTGCTGCCGCAATTCTCGACTTGTAGTGGTGCATCGTGGGGGCTTAAAGGGTTAAAACAAGTGCTAATAAGAGACCTTTTTAAATAATTATGATCGTCCTTGCTTAGTATTATCATGCCCAGCAAACTGCATGCGATCAACCTGTGTTGTATTATAGTTGGCCTATACAATACAATGTCGGCAACATTGAATTTGCGTCTACTGTATAATTTAGGTTTGTTTTTGTGTGATACAAAGGATACTGTAGCAACAAAAATGTAGTGACCGTACCAACAATTATTTGTTTAATGTCGGCGCAGCGTCTCAGGCTGTGAATTAGCAAGGGCGGGGGGATCTGGTGCAGTAGTTAAAGATGCCTGCTTGGGAAGTCGGAGGTAGCGATCGCGGGCTCGAATATTGATTCAATATTGTGGGGAGCCTCCACGAGGGAAGTGTCATCTATACATCTCACCATCCTCAGGAGTTGCTCCTGGCCCAGTTTAGCCTAGATGTTCGCAAAGGTGGCATAAAACCCAATTCATTTCATTTCATCTATGTGGATCAACATGAACCCAGTGCTGGGCCATTGTTCTTACTGTGTGTGCAGTCCCAGTGAGCATGATACACTGCCCCAATGTTGGTTAAATGTTTGTCTTTTGTCTGCGACGCTGGCCCAGCATTGAGCCGACGTCGGGCTTTAACCTTTCAGTTTACTGGGTTATATAATATAACTATACTGGGATAGTCAATATTATATCTCGCCAGACAATACTGACAGAAGCACGGTTTGGTTGTAAATTATTGTACATGCAGTGTTTACAGAATATCAGGCCTAAATATAATGAACCTAGCTTTTAAGGGTTATTGATGTAGTCAACCCCATGTCTGGTCATGCAGTCAACCCCATCTCTGGTCCTGTAGTCAACCCCATATCTGGTCCTGTAGGCAACCCCATATCTGGCCATCACATTTAAAACTAGCCGAATTACTGGTAAATACATCATAGTTTCACGTGTTTATTTGGCCCGACCATCTGGTTGGCGAATGTCAAGGACACTATTTTGGGTCAGGTATAATTCTGTAAAACGCATTGACGTCACTCGGTGAAAACAAGGTTATATAGGACCCCCTCCCCCATACTTCATTCTCTGAAACTCAGTGACGTCACTCGGTGAAAACAAGGTTGCATAAGACCCCTCCCCCTTTTTTCATTGTATTAGACAGGTCGGTGAAAACAAAGGAGGTCAATGTAATTGAGTTTCACAGAATTCCTGACTTTTTCTACAGTGTAATCAATCAGAGACACTAGCTGCGCTAGTGGACTGATAGTGAATGTTGTAAATGAGAATGACATATCCCGTTTCACTAGATAATGTAAAAATATGAAACAGTTTGAAACGTGTATTTACATTACTTACATGTTTGGGACATGGTCACATGCTATAATAAGAAGCGAACATCCCTTTCCGAGACTAGGAACGCCCCCTCTGCGCTCGTGTTTTTGATGAGCACCCAATCTAAATGAGCCACCGCGTCAACGTTAGTTATATAAGTGCTATGACCAAGCGAGTTTGCAGTTCAGCGTTAAATGATACCTTTCTCAAAGCTCTACATAAAATACAGTTATCTGGAGACGCGACATACGTTGCATAATAATGTCTTATGATGTGTTTTCATTTCACAATAGCACATTTATTCAGTTATCCAAGCCCTATTCTCACTATTATCGTACGCTAATTAAGCGTACACTAAGTACGCTAATTGTGGAAATGTAAATTCCTACAACACTTTATGAAGTTTGTTATATTTCGCATGCTGAATCTATGGGAAAGATGATAATTAAGGGAACATGTACTTCTGCAAAAACTACATGTTGATGAGTCTGTTAAATGACCTTTAAACTAAATATAATATCTTGATTGAAGATTATAAATTTCTGAGATTACTAGGCCCTACTTACATAAAAACAGATCATTTTGTTAATTACGAATTGATCTCCTCCCCTCCCTTACAAATCCACACAAACTGAACAGAAAACAAGAAAAAATGAATTATTTTAAAATAATATGTATGATAAAATACTATAGTTGATAATCTGACTAATCTGATAATTCACCACAGTTGATGAACTTTTACGAACGAACCACGAACAAAATGGATCATGAACTAAATCACAACATTAGTTCATGAACACATTTAATGCACGTTCATGAATGTTCATTTGCCATCTGGTTCATGAATTATCTGACTTCATGGCCGTTCATGAACAACCGAAGTTCATAAACACTATGACAGTTTAATTGAACACAATATGTTCATGAACTGATCAAAACCAGTTAAAAGCCAGGTCGAAACAAGTTAATTTTCATTACTATACAACAACGACGACATAGTTAATCACTGTGGGTAGTTCGTCATATTTGGTGCGCTATGACGTAAATGCGCACTTTGTCAGGATCACAGTAGTACCCGTGTTAGAACATTGAAAGGCTGGCAAATTAGGTTGATTTTTATCTTCAGAACACGTTCATTTGTTTACGGTATATAAATAATGACGGATTTGCCAGAGCGCTTCCAACTGAAAATAATTATTCTAGTCTGATCTATTTCAGCCTTCACAACTATAATAGTTGTTTTCATTGCTTTAAGTTCATTTAAACAGGTTAATATTATAAATAATAGAGTTCAAAATGATGTTACTGTAGACACAGATTATCATAATAGCAATTAGTTGATTTATGATTTAGGTCATATGCATCTGAACACATCATACAAATAAAAGATATTGTTTCATGGAGTGAAGTTTAAGAATATAGAACAATGATAAATAAACTCAGATACTAATTTGACGATCCATCATTCAGTTATGATAGATGTTAATTTGCGTATTTTATTCAACAAATGTGTTTTCATTGTTTTTTGGCTATTCATCAGAGAAGCATGAACGGCACATGCTCAAAATTAGACTACTCAGTCGGCAAAAGTGTGAGATACAATAAATATTCTCGAGCTTGAAGAAAAACGGACAAAGCCAAAAAGCGTTGAATTAAACATTTACAACATACACAAATCAGTTGAGACAAAAAGTATTTCGACTAATTATTGAAAAATTATGAAAAATAATTTACGTAAAATTCGGGGTTAGAGTACCAATTTTAAAGAGCTCTTGTGCATTTGTCAATGATCGGACACAAAACCACGCGAAAGCCTGTGTCAGTAGTTTTCTATTGACATTAGGCTTAAGTATTTTGACATAGCTAAATTTGTTACTACTCGGTGGGCTAAAATGAAAGGGTTGTACGCTAGATTGATCAAAATCGGACCAAAATCGCACATATGTCATGTATGTACATATTTTGGGCCATATTTCAATAAAGCAGGATCAGTTACCTGATGAACAGTTTGATTCTGGCCCCTGAGTATTCCAGCGATAATAATGCCTTAAATTCCCCTTCCGGGTGACACCTAATTACCCCGAGCCAGAGGATCTGATCTAGAGGAGAACACCCTAAAGCGCACCCTGTTCCCTAAGCGCACCTTTTGGATTTTTTTCATATTTCTATAAAATGACGTCGTATTCACTTCATGACTGAAGAAGAAAATAACGTGTTGTGTCCTTGAGCTTAGGCATTTCATAGCAAGGACGTTATAATTTTGTGAGTGTAGAGATTGTGTGATTACTTGGCAAGTATTATAGACAACGTAAAAATTGAAAAAAACACAATGTAGACCGGCCTTTTCTTGATTCGTTAGAGTTGACAATCAGTCAACGTGAGTCACCCTTGTGATCCAAAAATCCTTTTCAAAATTAATATCCTGTGTGCCCAACTTGCTCACAAAGCGCACCTCCTGGTGCGCTTTTGTAGCATCATCTCCTTTGGTCCATATCAAAATGAATACACTAGACCCATATAGACTATTATATTTCATGGAAAATTAGGGTAGCAAATTGACAAAAATATTATTTTGGTTATAGTTATTCATAATCTAACTAAATATAATTTAATCGTCCTTACATGTATAAGTACAGGCGGTGCGCTTTAGGACGTATTAAAACCACTAAACATTAAGGGGTGCCCTTCAAGAACACTGGGGGTGCGCTTTGTGAACAGTGCACCCAAAGCGCCCCATTTGCTGAAAAAGTGTTTCTTTTAATAAAATGGGTAAAAAAGGCATTATCGCACGGAAAAAATAGGAGTTATATTTTATTACTATCCGATCACCTGCAAATATGGTCATGTTGTTTCAATCATGTTATAGAAAGATTTTCCCCTTTTTAGTTAGGGGGTGCGCTTAAGGGTGTTCTCCCCTATATGGGCGATAAATACAAGTCTAACTCAGTGATAATTTTTTTATTATGAAAGTGTTAATGGTTCATAGCGATAAGTACTGCATTTTATTGTGTTGTGAACTATGCTGCTTTGCAAAGGCAAAAGACATTATCTGTTTACCTGTAGAATAAGCAGATACTGCCTTTTCCTTTTGCACAACAGTATAATACTACATATGTTTTTGTATAGCACATTATTAAATCATGCAGTCCTAAATGTCTACATACATCTCTGGTCCATCAATATCACATCATTCTGTACAACTGTCCCCACTGTAAACACTTCTTTTTTAGGTCGGTAGGCCTAATACCCTTGACATCGATAAGGAAGCCAAACATGACACCTGGGTTATTCAAACGAGTGCATCTCTGGCTCATTTCTCTGTAAAGCCATCCAAGTGACCCTTTCATGACTCACTCCATTTCCTATTTGGCCGATAACCCAGCTCCTTCTCACTTCTCATCAGCCATTTGCACTTCTTGAAAGTGCCTCACTGTCTTGTCTTTGTTTAACAACATGATATCGATACTTGGTAGGCCCACCTTGTGAGGCATGGCAGCTTTGTAGAGGACTAATAATGTAACGTTATTGAGACATAATGAATGAAACAACAAAAATCACAAATAGGCTTATTTCACAAGTTATATTCAAAATAATAGCCCCGATTATCGTTGGTAGCCGAGTGAGTGAGTGAGTGAGTGAGTGAGTGAGTGAGTGAGTGAGTGAGTGAGTGAGTGAGTGAGTGAGTGAGTGAGTGAGTGAATAAGTTAGCTATTGCTCTACGTCGCTTTCTGCACAATATCTAGACAGAATTGACTATGCCCTAATTTCAATGAATGACGACAAGCGTTCTTTATAACCATTTGAACCTTTGAATCTTTTGTGGCACTGTATATGCACAATCTCGATGACAAACATCCGACCCGACCGGCACTCGAACGCAGTACCTCTGAGTTTTGAGTCACGACCAGACCGAATGAGCCATCGAGGCCGGCCTTTTGATGGGTACGAACATAACAAAATTGCTCTAAATGCCGTTTTGACAAATTGTGTAGACCCTAGGTTTTCTCGATGGGACTCGGCAGGTAGGCAGGCAGATAGGTAGGTAGGTAGGTAGGTAGGTAGGTAGGTAGGTAGGTAGGTAGGTAGGTAGGTAGGTAGGTAGGTAGGTAGGTAGGTAGGTGGGTAGGTAGGTAGGTAGGTAGGTAGGAAGGTAGGTAGGTAGGTAGGTAGGTAGGTAGGTAGGTAGGTAGGTAGGTAGGTAGGTAGGTAGGTAGGTAGGTAGATAGGTAGGTAGGTAGATAGGTAGGTAGGTAGGTAGGTAGGTAGGTAGGTAGGTAGGTAGGTAGGTAGGTAGGTAGGTAGGTAGGTAGGTAGGTAGGTAGGTAGGTAGGTAGGTAGGTGGGTAGCTAGGTGGGTAGGTAGATAGGTAGGTAGGTAGACAGACAGAAAAACAAACAAAAATTAAAGGATAATGTTGATTTGTAATGTGATAACATTTACTAATATAGGCCTACTACATGCCAACTGATATCTTGCAAAAAATATTTGGTACAGATATATATATTTTGCTAATTTGCACCTCTTAGTGGTACCAACGACTGCTTTATTTTTCTTATGGGGGGGGGGGGGGCTTTCTCGTATGTGGACTATCATATGTTTTCCACCCATCTATCATATTGACACAAAGCTAGCCAGAATATCAGTGTGGTGTCATTTCTCAAGCAATCTCTCGAATTCGCAGTCCCCCTTCTTGTTCAGTCCAGGTTTTCAACTTATTTCGCGTTGAATACTAGAACACCATCTGAGACGTTGGCCCCGCATTAAGCCTCACTTCACTGATGTCTCATATGCTCGCCTCTAGCCTGAGCCCACTGCGGCTCAGATCTATTTCATCCCTTGCCTATTCTCGTATTACACCCTCTCTCTCTCTCTATTTATCAGGTTTGGCCGACTATTTATTTTGCGGGCTAATAATACGTTATCCGCGGTGACAGCGTCAGAGTAGACGCTGCCTGCACCGTGACTCTCCTCCTTCCATGTCTCCTGACTCCTCTAATAATATGCATTATACTGCAGTCTCACAAGTCCGCAGAAGAAAGACCTTACTGTAAGTTTTTTGAGTCACATGGCACAACACAGACCTCTTCTTTTATTTTTCAATACATATCGGCAGCTACATTGATAAAATATTTATTTTGCGATTCAAATGATATTTTAACATCAAAAACATTAAAAAATATAGTCCGGCTTGACAATTTTATCATATTATAGTTTATATCTCTCGGACAAAATGTTTACTTAAAATACTTCTCATGTGTA
The DNA here is from genome assembly GCA_964017125.1 of Flabesymbios commensalis. Classification (NCBI taxonomy): domain Eukaryota; kingdom Metazoa; phylum Annelida; class Polychaeta; order Terebellida; family Flabelligeridae; genus Flabesymbios; species Flabesymbios commensalis. Next base: position 42,689,360 of record OZ024910.1, on the reverse strand, counting down.
TTTTCTGCGTTGGCCAGTTTGATTGGATTATTGCCAACTGAACACTACGTGCACACTAGTTAATAATATACTATCAATTCAGAATACAACAAACAATATGCATAGCGTAATACATAAATGCCAGCCACTTTATCTCCGTAATCTCCTTAAACCTTCAAAACCCGTAATCTCCGCTCCTCAGATTATGATCAGCAGGTTGTTCCCAGAGTGAGCTCTAAGATAGGTAAAAGGGCTCAATCTAAATCTTCACAGTCCTTTCGGAAAAAAATGAAGATTTTATATTCCGGCCAAGCTTTTCTATTCTAAATCCTCTGTGTTCCGGCATGCTGGATAGACGTATTGTAACGGTAAACGGACAATGATAATGAGCCTGATTCGGATTCGCAGCACCTCTGAGCTCGGGAAACCGAGGATTTAGGCGCGTCTGTAGTTTTTCATAATAATATACGTGTATCATATTCACAACGAATACAGCCAGATTAGAAGCATACAATATTAATAATTGAAAACACGATTTACTTACATAGTGGCATTTATATCACATGTGATAATTTTAATATAATCTGATTAGTTTATATACAATTAAATACATTCGTTATATATTTACATGCATGATAATGTACATACGTCATCTCAATTATATTAGCGGGCTCCCTTAGTGAACATAATGCTGAACAAAAACACGCAACGTTCAGAGATTGTCCACAAAGCTCTAACATTGCGATTTTTATGTCTCCAAGAAAATTAAATACGTAATTATTTTGCAAACTGGCCGCCATTCTGTGAAACGCAGTGACGTCGCCAGAAACCGTTTTAAATGATAACTCGGTGAAAACAATGTTATATACGACTCCCTCCCCATACTTCAATGTATCAGCCTGCTCGCTGAAAACATTGGAGGTCAAGGCTATTGAGTTTCACAAAATTCCACCGCTTTTAATCACAATTATCTTATACATAACGTTTTACATTTACTTCACTGATTGAAGCAGTAGAATATACATGATTACCAACCATAAAGGGCATACGTTTGGCATAGTAGTCTAGTTACCGCCTATATGTTACTTAAGCCTGCAATGTCTATTCCTGTAAACTTTTTTTGTTAAAACATGTTACACATGTGTAGGAGAGCTAAATTAGCTTAATTGCTAAACTTACAACCTTGAGCATTTTTGTAAAATCTAAGATGGCCGCCATCGCTGCTTTCGATTTAAATTTTTCGTCAATTTTGATTTTATTTTCATACAATGGTGTGCAATACTTTTAGATATGGATATTAGGGCTTTTAAAATATTTTATTATTATTTTAAAATGGAAGCAAAACACAAAATATAGGATGATTTGTATTACCCCATTGGCGACGGACGGGTTTCGAAAGATCTCCCGAGATTCAAATAATGTTTGCAGATACAAAACCGGGAGATCACCGTTTTGTTTACATTTTAATGTGCTAAATCTTATCTCGAAACCCTATAAGCTTGTTGACAGAGCAAACTCGTTGCAAGTATTGTCCCCACCCTGCTGAAATTAGTGTCCAGTGTCATATTCAGAGGAAACAAGCACCGAGATTAGTGCATAGCCCTACAGCATCATCTTCGTGACGTGACAACAGCCGAAACCAGACTAGTCTTGGGTCAGGCAGAAACTTACATAGCAGGTCTAAAACTTTCAGTGAACATTACATGCAATGACAAAGTTATCTGTATTTTAAAATTATTTTACTAGTTTGTTTGTGCAATCAGCCTGACTATCATCACGATCAAAAGCCACCTGAAGATAACCAATGTCATGATCATGGCATTTACACAGCATCCGACTATATTATTAACTTCAATTGTACCAGGTTGCCTGTCTCATACAAATAAATGAACTTCGGAAGAACCTCATGCTTCATCTGGAAATTTTATTTTGGGTTATATAATTATGTACCTTGATTAAGGTATATGATGTGGATGCTCTCATGTTGCAGCATTTGAGGGCATTATTGGCATCGTTACTGGACAATCTGGACAAATAACTTAAGCACTTATACAGACTCTTATACGGACCCAACAACTACCTAAAATAATTTCCAATTTTAATTTCCGTTTACTCGTCAAAGTAATATCCTAACACTGCAGTACCACCATCTAAGTGCTGAATTACATGTGCATCACAAATAAATCTTTCTTGTATGCTTCAGGAATGATTCCCATTCCTTTTCTCTGCCAGCTAATGCAACGTGTATAATTCTGATGTGCCGCACCAAAAACAAAAAGAAGCATCGCCTTTTGGCTTTAGACAATGTTGTTAAACGAGAACGTCATCATTTTGTTCAGCAGTGTAGGCTGTTGCGTACTGAAAATAAATATATTTTAAGAATGCAACCAACTGGTAGTTTCGGGTAGATTGCCTACATTACTACATGAGACTAATAGTAGGAAAATATGAATGGATCAATTATAGCATTTATATCTCCTCAATGACCAATATGTATGAGATTGACATCGGCAGTGAACAGAGTGAAGCATTTTCTCTTGGTGGTAAACATATTGTCATACAGCCATAAAAAGGTAAAACAATAGAGGAATAGGAGAACGGTAGTTGTTGAACTGCAGTAGTTGGACAATAACGCAATGTATAAATTTCTTATATATGGTTGTTTCAGTTTTGTTCCTCTAGATTTGCTAATAATAGATGGCAGTTTGAGAAAGTGAAGGTTGTCTCATAGTGTCATTGTGATGTCATCATGAAAGCAAAGCAAGTGTCCCAGATGTAATAGTAATTGCTGGAGGGTATATATTATGTCATGTGAGCACTGCAAGCAAGCTGCTTGAGATACAGAAGATCTTTATACAGCTAGTATAGTTAATAAATTAGCAAAATATACTGCGTCTAAAAAAGTGTAATTCGACATATATGAGGAAAATCCTTGAGCCAAAGATTATTCCAAAGAGAACATAGGAAAAGCTAGAGGTATCCTGTAGAGGCCATTTCACCAAATTTCCTCGCTGCCGACATGCTGTTATTCATGTAGCTTCAAACAAATCTCAGCTATTAGCCAGCATCCTCAGCTGATAAAGAACATCGATAAACATAATCAACTTACAGTTATTGTGAAGCAGACATTGCACTGTGCTACTATATGTTATAAGCTGTTGAAGATGATGGATAAAAAACATTGTTTTCTTAGTGATGATTCAGACATATTTGTCCTCTTTACTGGAGAGCAAAGAAAAATATTAGCACCAGCATATGATACCGCGTGTCTTATCCTGCAAAGGGATAACAAGGTACAGACAAGCTTTCTGCTCTCAATATACTGGATCATGACATACAAAGTCTTCATACAATACTAGGTGAATCCTACGCAAAACTATTAGATCTCGCAGTATTTCTTAAGTCGCTATGGACAGCCAAAATGTAACACAATGAACTATGCAAGCCCACACGTTTTTGCAGCTGCATGACGTAATCTCCTTTGAAAAATCCATAAAAGCTTAAAAATTGGATAGTATGTAAACGACTTCACTGTTACCGGCTACACCAGCCACACTGACTTCAAAAGTTGTTATTCGGTCATTGTTAGATGTTGTCTGGTATATTGTGCAATATATTACGCTGTAGCTGTAGCAAAGCTAATTTATCTTGAACAATCTATGTATTGGAAACAAATTATGCGAAAGAGGCATCACCTGTATCGCCTGTTTTAATCATTTCACTTGCAAAGTCCAATATAACAATAACGAATACATTGATGAGATGAGTGCAGTTACTGACGATAGATTTGATGATTAGTGCCTAGACTGAAGGTATAGGTATTTGGATGACATTTATAACATTTAAATATAACATTAAGCGAAGCAAATTGTAGATCAAACACAGCATTTTGTTTACCTTCCAGCGTTTACCTTTTGTCAACGTTACCTGTACCTTAGCCTTAGTTAATACTATTATTACGTGATGCGCATTATGTAATGTGAATATGTCACATCTATGTCAATATAAATATTTGTTTATCACTTCTAAAATGCCAATGCGTGACATAATTTGATAAATATATGGCCGTCATTACATATTTAAGCAGCACATATTGTCTGGATTGTACAATAATGTGATAAATGACCTTAGCACACTCAAAACCCCCATACTTAATCTATTATACACACCTATGTATGTTACACAAGTCAAAAGTCGCCATTTCTGCTAAAAAGGTTACAGGACTGACCATTGCAGGGTCATCATTTTGGCAACTAGACTATAGTTATATATACTGCTGCACTATTGTAATTTTCACCCATTTGAAGTTGTGTCTCGCTGACGCGATCCACAATTTCAAGTTAGTGAAAATTATTCAGATTTGACAAAATGGAGGGTAAAAAATGTCAAATTTTGCTGATTAATGTCACTTTTTATCTTTAACAGGTTTCAAAGCTGATATGTAATGTGCTAATATAAAATGTGAAAAACGAATATGGAAGGCACCGGCGGTTAAAGGGTTAAATGAAAATGTTGCGGCAGTTAAAACGATTACATGTTCCTCACTAGTCTTATTTAAACTAAATAATGTGGCAGAGCCAGCAGAGATCTGTGTCAAATGCCAAGTACAAAAGGTTTGATAGTGAAAGTCATCAACCGTTGTTGTGGGGACCTCAAAACGGTCTATCTTAGGTTTAGAAATTAGTACGTTAAATAGGGGGGGGGGGGCACTTGAAATACCTCCTAAAATCACTTTATATCACATATTGAGTACATAATCAAACATCTGCTAAAAGTTTCGTTTTGGGCATGCGATTACATATGTAAATATTAAGTGACACAATTGGTGGGAAAGACATTTAGGACCGAATTTAATGGGGCGCGACTGTCACATTTAAATCACAATTTGAGAACATCAATGATAGTCAGTTAGCCACTTTGTTGTGTCAACATGTGCAAATCGCTGCTACAAACGCTATATCTAGCGAAATATGTTTTATATGATTGCTAGGGCGGGTAACATTTTTTTTACTGTACTGTAAAGTGTTAAAAATTAATAAAGAATGCCAGGGGTGAAAAAATAACACTAAAATGCTAAATATCCATACTGTGTGCCGTCCATTTTGAAAATGAGCCATTCTCCGTGTTTTAATCAGTCTCACAAACAATATAACATAATAATTTCCAACGATAATTTGAAAATATTTTTGACAATTGTCTAAATTATTCCATTCTATAAAAGATTCGCATTTAATATTTGTTTATTTGATTGGTGGTCATTTAAAAAATAGTACATTTTTGTAAAAATCAATGACGCCATTGAAAGCCTAATCGCTAAGAACCTTGTGAACAATATATGAGAAATCGATACTTTTTAACACTATATGCTCCAAAGATGCATTAAGGGAGTCCACTATATCGTTTTATCATATGTATCCACATATCCCCACCATTGAGACTTGTTCTAATGTCTGTGGGTGTGCATTTATGATGAATCATACTATAAAATCAAACTATGTCGCGGAGACTTGAGACAATGTGAAAATTGTTTTACGTTTTTAATTACGGTGCGGTGACTCATCTAAAAATCATATGCTCTTATATTTACCTACACTAAAAAAGAGCAAGGATGATTTTGACAGAAAACCACTTAAATCATTAGTATTTTCTAAATGTTAGTATAAGTGACATACATTAATAAGTTAAGTTATTTTATTGAAGGAGAAACATTCTATTCACCAAATATAGTTAACAACTGTTATTATCGACATATTTGACAAGATCAACCTGGGTGATGAAGTGGAACATGATATTAATAAAAAGCCTTTGGCATTTAACCATTCGTCTTCTTAGACGCTAACACAATGTAGAGAGGTGTGTGGGCTGTCCAGAAAAGTTGAAAGAAATATACGCCTATATTTTAGGCAAGATAACATCGTTTCGTGAATTATATTTTTGTCCCGCTGGTCCAGCTGACTGTTTTTAGTGAATGATTGATTGGTATTTCTTTTTTGGTGTGGCTTGTATGGGTATTCGCCAAAAACAGCATCATCTACCATGAAGTTTTGAGTGTTATTTCTAACCTATAGCAGCATAATATATAATGATAAATGTCAATGTTACATCAATGTAAAATACACGCTAAAAAGTAACATCACTCTTTCCTTCAGTAAAAACAATCATTTGGAAAGATCGCAAGATTTATTTATGACGAATGATGAAACAAATGCATTTAAAATATTCTTGTTATGTTCAACGAAATATTTGTGCGAAGTAAAGCAAACAAATATGAATGGATAATATGTACGTATCTCTTGACATTATGACATATATATTCAGTGATGAAATATAGTCATACATTAATACAAAACATATAGCTTCAATATAGCGACATATGATAACGTGCGTTCAAAGATCACCATAATGGAAGTACAGGTTACATATTCTGGTTTTCTTCTGTATTTATCCCGATTAAATATATACTTTATATGGAAATAATAGGAATGACAACAACAAATTGTAAATGTGTTTATAGTATTTGGCCAGCAATAATTAGGATCAAAACACAGTTTTATCAGTGAAAGAGTCACCAATCAAGCTCTGGCATATCACAATTGATCTCAAGACACTGGACGATCATCAAGGGAGGTAGGCAGGGCCAAACAATGCCACTTCATCAGATGCGGGGAATGTTTTAGGCCATGGACTACAACAACCCTACGTGCACCCCCCACATCTCACCCACACCAACTATTTTAAACGTTGCTATATTTAAACATGAAATGAGATGTTACTAGTAAAAAATAGGGACAAACTTTATATTTTGATCCATTAACCTGTCTAGAATTAGGGGGTAGGATTACGCAAGCGTCTGTCGTTGCTAGTTTAGTTCTACACATGCAATATACCATATAAAAGGATGTGTATTTGCTTAAAACTGAGTGGTATTTAGATTTGTACATGCCATATATATTTTTAAATGCGAGAATATTGCAGCTTTTGTTTGAAAAATTGTGTATTAAGCCTGGGTTGGAATATAAAACATAGAACTTTGCTCGAAATATAAGTGCAAATTTTTTTTGTCCGTTTGTTTTACACAATTGGGTGAGCTGATTTCGAATATGTCGGTTAACATTATTTGTTGTCATTCACCTTAAAATAAGCAAAACAAAAAATGGCCGCTAAAATGACATCTGTTCCATATTTTTGTTACATATTATTGCACGATTTCTAGTTTTTGCATGATTTAGAGTTGATAAATAATTTTATGTCTCACGTTTTTCGATCAATATTACCTAAATTTTGACCTTCAAGTTCAAGATGGTTACTGCCAACACACAAATAAAAGCTGTTTTTGTATGCACGTGAACTATAATATCATACAAAAAACATTTGTTTAATGGAAGACTAAAAAAGAGCCTACGTAATACCGCAGATTAGGTTGCAAGGCATTCTAAATTGTGTTCAATCACTGTATATTCTAACATGCTTTGTTGTGCTTGCTATTTAAAATGACGTCATTATTTCAATAGTAAATAATTTTACGATAAACTATAGGTCAGACGATAAACAATAAACATCAGAAATGTTTTTTTTCGATCCCAAAGTCATACAAAATAAAGTAAGTGAGCAATTTCGCGCCCCAAATAAAAAAAAAGTTTAATTTACACTTTGATATGTCATTTTGTTTCTTGTTCATATAAAGGTGAATTTTGCAACCATTTTGAATATTTCCATTTAAATTTACTCGCCCGTAACTTGTATTTCTGATCCACTAAGTTAGCACAAATAAATCATATTATCGTCAACCTTTAAGCAGTATACTTTTAGTGGCAGTAAATATATAAAAAACGACTGGCGTCTTGTAATTAAAGGTCAAATAAAGGTTATATCTTTCCAACGGCACTAGAAAAAAATATATAATGAACACCTTGCAGAAACCATCAATGGTGCTTTCATGTGCGAATCAGTTTATTTGTAACGCATTTTGTCCATATATTACATCACGCACATACACGGACAAAGAATATATATAAGGGTTCACACCATACTACTCTACATCAAGCAGGGGTGGATGGTACAGTCCGAGCCGGATCAATATTTAGCCTAATTAACTTAAACCAATCTAAAATACTAAACTCGATTCTATCATATTGCAGCTGCCAAACAGCCATAATCATCGTTCAGTTACACTAGTTCAAAACAATTGGTTGAAGTTGTTTCAAACAAAATTAAGTCACACAGACATATTTTGTGGTGTATGCTATTTAAACAAGTGATAATTATGAAAAATGTCGAATTTTTATAAATATGATATTTTTGGTCATTTGAAGCTGATAATCTAATGCAAGAGAAAAAGCAACGAAAAATCGTGAAGACAAGACAAGTTATGTATATTTTTCACAATCCATACTATTATTCACCTTTAATATAATTATTAATGACAGGGCCTGTGAAAAATTAAACCGCCAATGAATAAATTATGTACATGTAACTCTCCATCAAAAAGGAAGGTGCGAGGTTTCTTTGTCTACATGTACATGCCAGAAGTTTTGTCAGGTAATAAAGATGGTCAAGCACTGGTTGCTTACCTTTAATTATGGATGGGTCACATCATGATCAGGTATCTTATCTCTAGGGCCACTATGTTTTTTCTCTGTTTTAGATGAGCGCGCATACTAGATTTAGGCCGCGCATTACCTAAAAGTATGTTTTTTTGCCCAGCGCGCGCATTGGTTTGTTGTAGATTTCCCAAAAGAAACCAGTTCATTTCAGGAGATGAAAAACATTGCTGGTTTTATTTGCTTGTTTATTTCGTCGCCCTCATTAAATTGTTTTAAAAAAGGTTAATTAGTTTATTTGTATTTCTTCGCCCTCATTAGCTTTTACAAAATGGTTTCATTGTTTTTTTCCGCCATCCCTCATTGCATTTCGGATTTTTTCTGATCTAAAACAGAGAAATAAAACATAGTGGCCTAGAGGGGAAACATTGTATCTAGACATGAAATAGTGATAAAGTCTACAATAACAAAACGTTTAGAATTACTCGACGGAACCAGGATTTGCGGCGATGGCCCCAATGCCCGACTGACTGACTGACTGATTGACTGACCGACTCACTCACTCACTCACTCACTCACTCACTCACTCACTCACTCACTCACTCACTCACTCACTCACTCACTCACTCACTCACTCACTCACTCACTCACTCACTCACTCACTCACTCACTCACTCACTCACTCACTCACTCACTCACTCACTCACTCACTCACTCACTCACTCACTCACTCACTCACTCACTCACTCACTCACTCACTCACTCACTCACTCACTCACTCACTCACTCACTCACTCACTCACTCACTCACTCACTCACTCACTCACTCACTCACTCACTCACTCACTCACTCACTCACTCACTCACTCACTCACTCACTCACTCACTCACTCACTCACTCACTCACTCACTCACTCACTCACTCACTCACTCACTCACTCACTCACTCACTCACTCACTCACTCACTCACTCACTCACTCACTCACTCACTCACTCACTCACTCACTCACTCACTCACTCACTCACTCACTCACTCACTCACTCACTCACTCACTCACTCGCATTGTTTTATATTTCTGAAACCAAAATCCACTAAAAATGGCAATATATTTTTCTGGACATTTTGGCAAATCAAATAATTATGTGAACAGCTACATTACTGGGTGATTTATTAATGTTTTGGTATAATTAACATTTGCTCTGAAACGATAACAATAAACAAATTATGTCCCCCCCCCACTAATAGTATTTTAATAGAGTTTTGACTATATAATTATTATTGTTATGGTGAGCAGATAAAATATAACGGTGAATATAAATATTGTAGAATACGGGCGCGTTAATGAAATATTGATCCAGCTCTAATGGGTTAGCTTACACGTGATTAATTAATATAAACTATTAATTGATGGAGGTACGTGAATGATGAGCAAGATGCATAAAGCCACGGCCGTTATTTATTAATAATTATTATAATCAATAACATGAGAAATCTAATCAACTAAAGACATTTATAATCGGTGTCACTCGCTCAGTATTAACCTGTCATATGTTAGTCACATGCCGCACAACTATTAAAAACCTTTCAGGAAAGCCAGAAATATTGATAAATGACATCTATAGCAATTCTGCAATACATAGACAAACAGCAGTAATTGCTGACCTCTTAAGTCAGCAGTTACTGCTGTTTGCCTCTGATTCAGAAAATTGGCGGGCTCTCACGAATCCTATTGAATGTACTAGGCCACGTTTTGCCACATGGATCAACGTGATGAAGTAGCCAACGTGGACGGTGGTTTACAGACAATGACTATTGTGTTAATCTATAATAAATGTCTATGTTATGGAGAGCCATTTTTGGATGTTTTTAAATATACATGTAGATGTTACCTAGACAGTCAAATAGGCTACCGAACCTAGACATAGACAGATAGGGTCGGTGACGCCACATAATCTTACTTTGCAAAGTCATTTTGTATTACATTCTGATCCAAATCGTAATCCGGATCATTCCCAACATTTGATGGGCTGGTAAGCAAATCCAATTATTTACCTCCATTGCAAAAGGCTACAACGCTGTAAAAATAACGTTACGATTCTACGGCTAACATATAGTGTAATCTTTATGCTTAAGTTTACATTCTACATACATACAGTTGAAAAAATATAAAAACAATTTTTATTTTAAAAATAAAAAATACCAAAAGACAAACAAAAGGCTTTTCACAAGCCGCTTTCATACAGGGCATCTTTCAAATGTGACCACCACGAAAGCGACTCATCTCAAGTCTTTTGGTCGCAATATTATTACCTGCACTTTTATTTAAAACTATGTACATATATATATATGAAAATATATAGCCATACAGACGATTTGTTTTACATAACACTAATAAATGATTAACATTTGCCACTTGACACCCCCACGTAATAAATCGATCAGTATATACACTGGTCAATATATTGAGACGGATTTTAATGTATATATAAAATCAAAAAGTACATCAGGGCATTGATTCTCCACACAGCCTGATGTGCAAAAATCATTAACCTGTGGTATTGCTAAAATGGATGGCATCATGCACAAGTCGGCTAACCCACATTAAAAAACAATGAAAATATATTTCATTGATAGCAACAACTTGATCAATATACGAGTTTCACATTCAGGGTTAGACTATTTGGTCACTGATTTTGTTACCTTTTTGTGTTAATTTGTATTTATTCGTTTTATCCTGTACTTCATGTTGCAGCGCCATTTTGACTCAAAATCGTCAAAATGTGGGTTAGCCGACTTATGCATGATGCCATCCAAATGTGAAATGGATTTTTATACATGTTATATGAGTAGTGTATACAAGTAAACGTAGTTAGCAAGACCGTGTTGTGATTTTAGCCAGTATTCGACCAGGCTGTGATGGAGGGCAGATTTCAAACATCAAACAGTATTTGACTGTGAGGTCATTGAGGGCAGACTTCTAACAGTATTTGACTGGGCCGTCATAGAGGGCAGACTCCAGACAGTATTTGACTGGGCTGTCATAGTAGACAGACTTGAGACAGTATTTGACTGGGCTGTCTTGGAGGACAGATTTCAGACCGTATTTGAGTGGGCTGTCATAGAGGGCAGACTTCATACAGTATTTCACCGGGCTGTCATTGAGGGCAGACCTCAGACAGTATTTGAGTGGGCTGTCATGGAGGGCAGACTTCGGACAGTATGTGACTGGGCTGTCATGGAGGGCATATTTCAGACCGTATTTGAGTGTGCTGTCATAGAGGGCAGACTTCATACAGTATTTCACCGGGCTGTCATTGAGGGCAGACCTCAGACAGTATTTGAGTGGGCTGTCATGGAGGGCAGACTTCGGACATTATGTGACTGGCCTGTCATGGAGGGCAGGCTTCAGACAGTATTTGAATGGGCTGTCATGGAGGGCAGGCTTCAGACAGTATTTGACTGAGCTGTAATGGAAGGCAGGCTTCAGACAGTATTTGACTGGTCTGTCATGGAGGGCAGGTTTCAGACAGTATTTGACTGGGCTGTCATGGAGGGCAGGTTTCAGACAGTATTTGACTGGGCTGTCATGGAGGGCAGGCTTCAGACAGTATTTAACTGGGCTGTCATTGAGGGCAGGCTTCAGACAGTATTTGACTGGGCTGTCATGGAGGGCAGGCTTCAGACAGTATTTGACTGGGCTGTCATGGAGGGCAGGTTTCAGACAGTATTTGACTGGGCCGTCATGGAGGGCAGGTTTCAGACAGTATTTTACTGGGCTGCCATGGAGGGCAGGTTTCAGACAGCATTTGACTGGGCTGTCATGGAGGGTAGGCTTCAGACAGTATTTGACTGGGCTGTGACTGAGGGCAGACTTCAGACAGTATTTCACCAGGCTGTCATGGAGGGATCTAGGCAGTATTTGTCGTTGCTGTCATGGTGATCACATACGGATCCACTGCATCATTTTGCTTTCAGACAATTTCGATCCCGTCTATCGACGGCAGCTGACAATATAACATCCGCAGCTTGCCCTGCTATAATTAACATTGGTTTCCTTTCGTTTGTCGGCGGCTGGCTTCAGGTGCAGATGCTGATGTTTGAAGGTCATCTGGAAGATAACAGTTGCTCCCACAGGACATCTACATATCACAGCACACAAAATCACGATGCAAATCAGTTCTTTTGAAGCCGCGTTGACATCCGCTAAAGTCAACTCAGTTTAAAAAAATTAAAAATTAATTAAAATTAGCAAAATAGAGGCCAATCTTTTTTAATAGGTCTGATTAAAGACAATTTTTCTCCTTTAAAATGTACTTTTTAAGGTAATAATGCAAATATTTGGAAAATAAATTCATTATCAAAGGGTGAAATGTATTTAATACTTAAGGCATGTCTAAATATAGTGAACGTGATAAACCATATGCAATATCTGGACAATAATGAAAGACAACTGGCATTTTGTGCAGTGTGGCTTTATTGGTACTTTTAACACTTACCTACCCTGTACTATAGGAAATATGTCGAGGCAAAGCTATATTCTTATTTTATTTGTTGGTATAGTATTATTATTTTTTTTTTTTTTTTGGATATGCCAGATGATAGATATACATGGTACCAGCAGGTAAACAGGACACAGGCTTAATTGCAGCGGACGACGTCAATTATGCCAGCTATTATGTGGTTAGCTCAATCAAAGAGCGCCTAAGCCAGCAAAATAAGACATCCGAGGTTATGATTCGTCTCACGACAAAATAGATTTATAGTGACCCGACGTCACCCCCCCCCCCCCTTATTTGAATTTGTTTGGGGAATGACACGTAGGCCTATGTACAATTTAGTGATAATTTACGTTTTTTCTACAGGTGATATTAAACAGGTGAACCGAAACTAGAATTGATATTGTTGACTGGCCATAATCACAGGATTGTTGTCAAACTTGACAACGAAACTATTACTTCAAAACATTACACACGATCTGCCATGCCAGTCGTTATCCTTCAAACTGCCGACATTTATAGTACATAATTTAATTTTAATTCTGAAATTACTGACCCACTTTCCCGTAAAAGACAACTTTATTCACTATGCAAAATATCTATGTTCCTAAAATGTGAAAGACTTGATTGCAACTGGTGTTTATTACAATATGTTGTAAACTGGTGTTTATTACAATATATTTTATATTTACTTGATTTATGCTTAACGGTCTGTCATTTTCATATACTGAAGTAGAGAAGTAGTGGCGAGAGAGTCACGTTGTGGAGCAGCAGACTCATCGATGTGGTCCTAAAGAGAGAAATCTGCAGCTGTCAGCTTGCTGGTCAGCTAAACTACAGTGACATCACATTAACTACTAGGCCTAAGTAAATGAACAGAAAAAACCTGAGCGAGTCAGCTTGGCATAATTAACACTCACTGCCTATTTTCAAACGTCTGCACGATATTTTCCACTATATTTGCCTAGAATTAGTAATGTTAAAAAGGAGCTTACTTTGCATGTGATGTCTTCTAGCCTGGAAAGAGAGTACATTTCTAGTCTTAATTTCTATTAAAACAATTATAATTATTGGACTATAATTTAAAAAGATTTCAAAATCTGATCATGTACTTTAAGTATCTCCCTAAACTAAAATCACTTCACCCGGACTTCAATACTTAATGAGTCAAATAGAAACATTCTGTTGTCAAACCTGTAATAATTTATTCACATGTTTTGATGTCAAGCCTGTAATAAGTGATGCACATAAACTGAAGTAGGTACAGTCTCCTACCAGGTCCATATTATAGCGGGGGGCCTGGTACAGTGGTTGAAGCCTTCTGCTTGGAGATCGCGGGTTCGAGCCCCGTCCGGCATTGAAGTTTCAAAAAAAAAGTTTCTTCTCTGCTCACTCGTAAAGATTCAAAATTGTGGGTAGCCTCCGTGACCGAGAAGTGGAAAGCTCGGCCTCAGATCGCCAGGGTTCGAATATCGAATCCTGTGTCTGGAGGGCAGTGTCATCTTATTCATCTCACCATCCTAAGGAGGTTCCCCTGGTCCAGTTTAGCATTATATTATAAAACCAAATACATTCCATTTAATTTAACACGTCAACAGTGATCCAAATAAGTGTACTTTTCAAGATACTGTACAAGTTATTGCATAAAGTATAAACATTACTCTGACATGCCTTGTCCACTCTCTTTCCTGACATTTCGTTCGTAGACAAAGAATAGGTGTCAGAATTAGTTTTCTAGTTTTTTAAGCCTTTTCACTGTTCACTATGATGCCTATCGGTCTTTTTAACAGCTCCTGGCAGCTGCTTTCTGAGGAATTGCTTCCTCTTAGCGAAGCCGGGAACTCTTAAAGACGACGACTTAACTTTAGCTACGATGACACAAGCAGTGCTTCCTGGGCCTTGCTAGCCGAAGAAAGACTGCTTCCATAGCGGCTGTCAACCAGCTTTATCACTATAATTGAACCTTATATCTTGGGATGATAGATCGTTATCCTTCATAACACCCTGTAAATTGCAGCCAGCGAAGATAGTGTAGTGGATCACATCTTTTTGAGTCTATAAGACTCATTTACATTCAGTAATTACACATCAGATCATATCAAAACCCACACATCTACACATCAAAACATAGCAAAATATCACATATCTACACACCAGGGCGAATAGAAACCACATATCTACACACCATAGCGTAATAAAACCACATATATACGTATCACAACATATCAAAACCTTACACAAACCCATCCATTGTATATCGGAGCCAAATATTAGGCCAGTCATGTATATAAAACCGCAGCATATCTGCTCATTCAAAGCATATCGCAATTAAATATCTGCACATTCATAGCATATCGCAATTAAATAACAACACATTCATAGCATATTTAAAGCTATATATATTCACGTAAAAGATTTGGATTCAATAATACATCTGAAACTAATTTTACACCAAAAACATAGCCAAACATGAATAATATTAATTTGAATACATTCCTTTCACGAATTAGTTTTATTTGATAGATAGATTTTTTTTATTCCCATGATCTATTTTAATTCTGACTTTAATTTATATTATTTTGTAATATATATACTACAGCACAGCAGGATTCACCATGCAATTTTAAAGTTTTTTTTGTATATTCTGGATCAGCACCATTTACAATAAATAAATCTGTCATGTGCATAGGCCAGTAACTCGATAAAAAACATCACTAGCAGGTGGATGATAATAAGCGAATAAAATTACTGTTAAAAGTCAAATAAGTCAAATCAGTCAGCCAGAAATATCGCCATCTTAAAACGGAACATGTCATTTTATTTAGGAGGATGTTTAACACACCTTTTTTTATTCATATTGTATAAATTACATGCGATGAAGGTGTTTTTATCTAGCTTTCAACATTATAACATTATAGATTCTGGTGTACTATTGAATTCAAACATTTTGCGTGAAAATGTAGCTTTAAACCGCATATCAGCACATTTATATCATTTTGAAACGACATACAGCATGCTAATAGTATTTAGAAGCAACATAGTGATTCAAAGCAACAATTGTGTATATGAAACCACATTATTAAGAACATGTGTAGCATGGCGAAACCACTTACCAGCACATTATTGTCCTATATCACATAAAAAGGGAATAATCAGTAAACTATTTAGTACACTTTGTGAAGTACATTTAAACAACCTATTTGAGTTGGAATGAGTCGATTGGTATTAATGAGACCCAGGCATAAAGGGCCTCTAACTGAAAGCTGATCCGCATACATTATCACAGTAGGGTGGATAAACCTCTATGTAATTTATACTTCATAATTAAAATTAACATAGTGAGTGAAAAATGTATCGGGTGCCAAGTGGTATTTTATAAAATAGCCACAACTAAAATGCTCACGAAATGGCCCGTTTTGCTCAGGGTAAGCACAACATGGGCCACCGGCTATGGTTAATATGGGCCGTGAGGTTGGCTTTTTTCTCAAAATAAACTAATTAAAACTAATTAATGTATCATCCTTGATTATAGTAACATGTCAGGGCAGGTATATCTGTTTGAAAATTATTCAACACATAATGCTCAGGTTAAAGCAAACCACATTTTTTCTGATTGCTTCCCTCTTGCTTGTAAACATTGATATTTTAGGGGAGGGGGTGTCCGACCCCCAAAATCCCCAGGGTACCGACCTGTTACAGAGAAGCGTATGTTGTATGTTGTATACCGTGTATGGATATTCATAGATCTTGACATGAGACGTTCACCCTTTGAACATCAGTGTACATTAAACCATCGTCACAAGACATCCATTTTCTTCAAGCTGAATATCGACTGACTGTGGACCAGTATCTGTGAATGTGGGCCAGTGTTGTTGACAATGAGTGCATGGTCGCCAGCTGACCTGTAACCAGTACCAGACATGGCGACCATGAGACCTGGCGACCCCTCAATTTAGGTAGTCGCCTAACCAGAAGGGCACATTAGCAGCTAGTGCTTGTAGAGAGGCTTGGCTCGGGAGTGCTGCCTCACCCTAAATAGGCCAATATTTTGCTCCCTGACATTTGCTCGCGGCGTCCAGTGAGCCGGCAGACCTCCTTGGACGCTCTCATTGATTGTGATTTTCTCTTGACAAAACTAATTCGTGGACCGGGGAGTTTGTTTTGCCATGCAGAAAGCAGGTTGTTCAGTGTTGGCTGGTGTAGTTAATGTAGTGAATCTACCATGGTGTGTCAGACAGTCGCCTTTATGTAGCACTCTCCATCCCCATACACAGACCTCCACCACCCATATAACATCATCAACCAACCCTTTGTCCCACAGCCTTCACCATAATACTTGCTGCACTGGAATGCACTCACTACACTCCAATATTAAAGCCCAAATATTATATACTTATACGTCGAATACTAAATATGTACATACCCTCAAATGGATCTAGGGTGTTTTTTTTAAAACACATATGCTCATTTAATATATATATTTATTCTGGTAATATACTCAGAAAATTTTGCACCTTCATATCTAAAATTATGGATAGTTTTTAATTAATAATAGTCAGTGAAATCGGAATGATTACATAATATTGGCTCACTCGACGGTTCTCCACGATACTAATTATATTAAATATTTATTGCGCGTAGATAGAATTCGAAAAGGTTTATATATTTATTTTATGTTATTAAATACGTTTATCCCAGTTTTGCCTGAAACTGCATGTCTTTATAAGACAACAGTAATGAATCACCTGTTTACTTGTTTCCTTGATTAGTAGAAAGAGGGGATCTAATAAATACTAATAATCGAATACTCTATATAGGCACACTGGCAATATGTGAAACATACTGACTGATATTCATTAGCTGATATCTATTATACTATGACAATGGGACATTTATTAATAAATGTATGTCATGGCTATGCAGACCACCTTGCCATTTATTGATAAACTTCATATTTGACCCAAGCATGGACCTTGACCCAAGGGACTGACAAATGGACATAGGCCTTGACCTATGTTGCTGACAAATCAAATCAAAACAAGTTTAATCTATTAATCTTGTTACAAGACATGTGATATAAGTGAGATATGTGAGATATAAACATTATCATTTGTTTACAAGGAAGGCATACAGTAAAATTACAACATTATTTTTATCCGTTCACATTCTTAACGATAAGTTTTAGGAGTTTAGATAGTTTTAGTAATTGATTTCCACTAGCATTCATAACATGATTGAAAGTAAAAATCGAGGGATGTGTTAATATCCATTTGCCTAGTAATAACATTCTCTGCTCAGAAAAGAAAGGACATTTTAATACGTAGTGGAACTCGTATCCCACTTCGTTTATGTGGCATAAAGTGAAGTATCTTAAATGACTCAGCGTCGCAACTCAACGAGCACTGCAAACACAATATAGGGGAACGTGACGATGATCACTTAGGCTACATGCCTCAAGGGGAGCGAACGTATTGTGAGCAACATGTTATCTAGTTCACCTGGCAAAAAGTTTATAATCATTAAGATACTGGGATACGTTGTTGAAAATATGTTTTTGAATTCTTAATAAGTCGAAAAACGGTAGTTGGTATATAATAAATCTTGAAAACTCGACGGTAGTTAATCATCAAAATACAGTAGTCACTACGATGGTGAAGGTGCGTGGAAACATGCTGATTATTATACAGTAACATTCTCGTGACACGTGAAACACGGCGGGCAAGAGATACACATTATATGTCAGTGATATGTTCAAAATGGTAATGGTTTGAAATCATTGAACAATATCATTTTTTATGTGGTGTGTCTCTGTAGTTTTTTTTTCAAATCACGAGTTGAAAAGCAGATGTGAATCAAAAACAGATTCTTAAAAGAGCAGACACATATTTGTATTGAGAGAACCAGATAAAATCACCTAAATTAGCGTAAATATCTGCTGTACTTCTAAGAGATTATACACGTTTATTAAATACACAGTGTCTTGGCCTGGTCTATGATGTATATGACCTGATCCCTGTTAACTCCCAGTCTGTGCTTTTACGACTTTGTAAATGATGATAACGATTTAAGACCACCATGTCCTTCTTGTGACGGCATCACGCGGCGCATCACCACGTACTAACATCACAGGCTAAAACACATAAATAATCATTTGACCTTCATAAGTCATAGTCGCCTAGAGACTCAAGGGTCATGCCTGTCACTTTATAAAGTGACACACACGACCCTTAATACACCAGGGGACGTCACGACCTATGCTCCACAATGCCAATCATTAATTGCTATCATTAAAATGCTATCATTAAAAAGATGGTTCTCGTGAAAGATGATGTGTAAGGACCCGGGTGTCATGCCCGTCAACACAACCACATGACGCACGCTGATTGGCAAATAACAGTATGTGACGTGAGAAAACGTCTGTCATTAAATCAGTGTAGTAAAATACACTATAACCTCTTTGTAGTGTACATGGTGTTTGCGTGATACAAAAATATTCTGTGATAAAAATGATCAGCTTGCAAAATAAAAAAATAAAAAAATGATATGAAAAATAATAAACTTGCATAATTATGGAAATACTCGAAGAAGGACTATATATTTGGCTATCTCTGTGTCACTGTTATTTAACCCTTTAACCGCCAAATTATTCAATCTGAATTTTCACCCACCTGAAGTTGCGTCTCGCTGACGCGATCCATAACTTAATGAGTGAAAATCATTCAGATTTGACAAAATCGAGGTCAACTCACTTCAAATCTTGCTGGGTGATGTCACATTTTATCTTTAACATATTTAAGATGTGGTACTCAATGCGCTAATAAAAAATGAAAACCCGAATAAATGCGGCACCGGCGGTTAAAGGGTTAAGTTTGGGGAGTGTCACTCTTATCTGTGTTTGGGAGGAATACTTTTATCTAGGTTCGGGAGTATCGCATTGATCTCGGTTGAGCAGTGTAACTGTTATCTAGTTTTGGGAGTGCTACTGTTATATAGGTTTGGCAGTGTCACTGTTATCCTGAAAATCAATAATTTATGCCTTACCCTTCTGAAATCGAAAAATTATGTTTTAAAAAGTATGTTTTTGTACTGTTTACATGCGGCGCTAATCGGTTATATTTTTATATCCAAAATTAGCCAAAATCTGACCTTATGAAAGTCTCTAAATGGCGAAATTAGTGTGATTACACGTCATAACATTGACGATTCTCAGTGTTCAAAAAGCTCAATGTAGATTATCATAAACATTATTTGTATTGTAGCGAACAAGTAAACCTGCTATAACACGTTGTAGTATTTTTACGTGATCACAATGTGATATTACATAATAATTCCTTGATTAATTCATCTAAAACAAATAAGTTTTCAATGCTTCCAGCACTAAGATTTAAAGCATTAGAAGTTTATTAAATTGCCATTCAAAGAACCACACAAAAAATATTGTATGTCAATAACAGAGGTATATCGAGTGAAATGGCCTAATTTATTCAACATGCGTTCATGGGAAGACACCTAATTAGCATGATGCCTAGGCCTCTATATTAACCCATGGAAAGATTGAATCCCATCTATGGCTGAAAAATCGCTATTAATTATTCATATGAAATACCACAGAGATTAAAACAGCCAAAACTGTGAATCCCGAAAGGCTCTCATGTCGAGTTCTTGCAGAATGCATACCATTTTGACAAAATTATCCCAGGAATTATAAGTCTCTCTCTCACACCACATCTTTCAGACTAGAACACATTGAATTTGTCATTAAACGTTCGAGAAGGTGACATGAATTTGTGTATTACATGTATATTCTTTGTTCTGATCTAGTTTCTACTCTGATACATGTACAGTTTTTGTTTTTCATCATCTTTATCCAAGTTTAGAATTTGTCAAGATGCTCAGCCTCACTTCCATTGATCAACGTACTTGCGAATGGAGAATAGACACAGTAATAATGAGATTGCACGAGCCTAAATACAACAGTCAACACACAGCTGTTGAATTCAGAGGTCATTCATATTATTACTTCACATGAAAAATATATTGCTACGCACACTCTCATCACAGGTAGCAGACAAATGAGATTAGTCTAATTTATTTAAAATTTTATTTGATGTACACTATGGAATATGATGTCAGAACTGAAATCCTACGGTTTTTGGAATGACATGTTCGTCTCTAACCAGAAGATAAATTAAAGGCGCTCCACGAATGCATTGTCTGCTCACTGTTTCTTTTGATCTATGTTTGAAATCTCCAAACACCTCACTAGCCATGTTATATAATAGACCCTGCTCAAAATCAATGGAGACGCATACATTACATGCAAATTTGTTGTTACCTCACACTATGTGTTGTAAGTTGGTCTAATTTATTTGCAGGTTTGATGTAATGTTCCTCCTCGCTCATTCATAAAGAATTAATATCGTGGGGAGCCCATGTGACCGAGAGTTAGCGTGCTCAGCCTCAGACCAACACTGCTCGAATTTAGAATCCTGTGTCAGTCTGGAGGGCAGTGTCACTTCATTCATCTCACCATCCTCAGGAGGTTCTCCTGGCCCGGTTCAGCCCATATGTGCAAAAGATGGCCTAAAACCCTATTCATTTCATTTCATTTCTTGGACATATTTGGTTTACTATTCCCTGATATCGTAGTTGAGTTATCCAGCATTGGAATAGAGATGGTTTCGTGAGTGCCTTCAATGGCAGATGATATTATTTAGGAATAAGGCTTCTTTGTAGTTTCTAATGTCCGGTAGCGGTCTTCCTACGCATTTATTCGTGTGATAATCAATGTAACTAGCCAATATTTCTAGAAAAAAATTAACTTATCCAATCGGCACTAGATTCAAACTTCACCTGAGCATGCACCAATTACATCATGAGCTGAACGCCAATTCAGCCAAGAGGTAGCGAATGCGAAGCGTTAGCATGGCGGACAAACATTAGATAAAATTGAGGTCAGTGGCGCACTTTTTATGCTGGGAGGCTAATATGCTGCAGCTTGTGTATCGGGGGGGAGGGTTAAATGACAGGGCTTCAATGTTATTAGCTTGCATTATTTGGAATTATCAATTGCCACGTTATTTATTTATAGGGATGTACTACTTTATAGCTAATTATCAAATATTTTGAAAAAATAAAAACTGTGAAATTATGGCGTTTTTCTAGAAATTATGCCGAGTTTACTAATATTGAATATGACTCTGAACATACAAATAAGATACATGCTCATCCCTATTGTTTGTAAAAAAATATTATCAGACATACTTTAATGTGGTATTTAATGTGCTAGTAAAAATGAAAACCAGAATATATGCGGCACCGGCGATTACAGGGTTGATGGGGCTTAAGTTTGAGCAGGGGTCATATCACGCCACATCTTTTCATTTGGTGACTTTGAATCTCATTCAATAATATTGATTTTTTACTCATCTGGTCACAGCCTCTACACTCGTCATTTTGAGTTCTTGAATATTGCTGCAGGTCGATTTTGGTGATGACATGTTTTTTTGAATGGATACAATCGGTACCTTTGGCGGTGCTTTCCGATTGTATTATTTTTGCAAAGGCGTGAATATGTCACTATTCTTACTGTCGGGTTTCAGAATGTCCACCCTCGCTGGTCTACTACAAGAAAAAAGGTGGGTGGTTTTGGGGTGATTTTTGTACGCAAACACCCCTTTGCTCCTGGACTACATGACGTTCAGAAGATTTTCTAAGCATTTCAGCCATTTTATAAATTCCAAGTTAATAATAATAATATTAGAGGCGTGGCCAGGAAATAATAAGTGGTACGCACGAATGATCTTTTAATTAACTCATATAATTATATATATATACCTAATATCGGCCTTAACTAAACTTGTACGACATGTCACGAGCATATTTTTCACAATCAATGCAATATATGGGTAAATAGTTATTGTTCAAAACCATTATGTCTTTGAATTCAAATAGATGAAATTTTAAGTCATGTTATTTGGCATTACGTTTTTAACTCTTTGTCATGGTCATGTTTATATGAAAAGTCTAAAATGTATGATTTTCTAAAAATCTTTTTCTTGGACAACCAGAAGGTCGTAAGCTTGTTTTTTGACGAAAATGAGTTATGTATCGAAGCCCAATATTGTTTCTTGGGCGTAATTGTCGTAAACATTTTGTACAAGAAGGATTTGATAGCCAGAAGGTTTCAACCGTTTCTTACAAAAAACTATTGTACCCTTATTCCCCAAGAGACTAGCGTTCGTCAGAAGGTCAAACTATCTGTATCTGTATCTGTATCTGTATCTGTATCTGTATCTGTATCTGTATCTGTATCTGTATCTGTATCTGTATCTGTATCTGTATCTGTATCTGTATCTGTAGTATCTGTAGTATAATTATGTAGTATCTGTATCTGTATCTGTATCTGTATCTGTATCTGTATCTGTATCTGTATCTGTATCTGTATCTGTATCTGTATTTGTATCTGTATCTGTATCTGTATCTGTATCTGTGTCTGTGTCTGTATCTGTATATGTATATGTATATGTATATGTATATGTATATGTATATGTATATGTATATGTATATGTATATGTATATGTATATGTATATGTATGCCTACGTCCATTGAACTACATAGAACTGATCCACTGAAATCCAGTAAAAAACGATTAGCTTTTAGCAGATAATATCTTATAGAATAAAATACCTTGCTTCATTAGAAACCATCCCTCATAAAACATATAAAACACAATTTGAGTGAAAAAGTCGTGAGCTACATATTAGTTATATTATTATTCTTTGATACAAATTATTTCACAACTACCGGAAAATTACTTACTACCTTCCGTCTTATAACTCTCGACATAGCCCTCGACATGTGAGCATCACACCAACATAACTCTTGACCACCTTGTCACATATATGCACCACGTGGGATAATATGTAATGTGGTGTCCAGATATTTATTTCGGTTAATTTTGAATAATTGTTATTATAATTCCAAATAAAAATCACATAATCCATTTAATATAATATAAAGTATGTTAAACGCTTTCATTTCATATATTAGACCTTGATAGTTATGTGCCATCGGTTAATTTTCATTTACCCTGAGGTGGGAATTGCAGTAAAATTTCACAGCTTAGAGTGAATGGAAGTAAGAAAACTAATAGCTGGGAGTAAAAGGGTTAACGTTATACAATATCGGCTACTAGAATTGGTTATCTGTTTTATTTTTGGACCTCGCTTGTACTATTATAACTCTCCTTATTAACAAGCCTATGCCAATAACTAGTTACTTAAACTAGCTTATGATAATAACACCAAAGTAAGACATGTTTGCTGGGCCAGGTTGTACGCATGTGCTACACGCTTGCTACGCCACTATGATGATCAGGACTAAGTAGTTCGCCAACAAAGATACGTCTGACCCTAATATCGTTAGGTTTGACTGCGAATCACCGATTAATTTATTTCAATACTACAAATGATAGAAAATACTGTAGGCCATTATTCCATGAAATGTACTTGGCATGAATAAAATGTAAAAATGATCACTCGATGAGAATTATATGCCTTAGACGTATTGTGCACTGTCGGTGGAAGACATTTTTCTATTACATTTTTTTTTGGAAATAATTTAATGTATCAGAGACAGACCAAAGCATTCTCACCTGTTGTTTTAATTGTCACTCAATTCTCAATTATTGAACAAAACTGTTTTTGCAATTCGAAATGACTTGTCATTGTTTGCTTTGTTAAAGGTCACACTTTTTGCCAATTCTGAATAATCTATGTTGTCTGGCGAACTGATGGACTTATAACAAGAAGATCGTGATATGTTTCTCCCACTTAGCTTTTTCCAGGCGGAATTGCTACAATTGTTTATGACATTATATAAATTGTAATGCTTACATAACTAAAAAGTAAAAAATATCATAAAATAAAAAGGAATACAACAATTTTCAAAAATTATTTAAGAAACAGGAAATGCACAGATGTCAAATCTCCTATAAAATATTGAGCCTTTTGATGTTGCTCGACTTTAAGTGTGGCGGGTCACAAATTGCAATGAAACTAACAAAATAATTTGTGGTAGCGTTACATCCTCAGTTAATCAAAGTATTCAATTTTGCGATATATATTTTTCCCATAGATTAAAATTGTTTTCGTGACTTGAAGCTTGAAGTCGCGGTAACTATTACACTTTGGAATAATACTAACTGGTAATTAATCTGGATAAATGCAATGAAATGAATGGGGTGTTAGGCCACCTTCGTGCACATATAGGCTAAGCAGGGCCAGGAGAAACTCTTGAGGATGGTGAGATGAATGAGATGACACTGCCCTCCAGATACAGGATTCAAAATTCAAGCGCTGGCGGTCCAAGGCCGAGAACGCTACCTATCGGCCACGGAGGCTCCCCACAATATTGAATCTTTACGAGAGAGCGGGAATAAAACATTTTTTTCTTTGAAACTTGAAACTGAGCGTGGACGAACACGCGATCCCCGACTTTCTAAATAGGCAGCTCCAACCACTGCACCCCGTTCTGATCTAAATAAGTGTTACTGGTTAATAGTTTGACTGCTTCACTTTGATAGCGTGTACACTTTGTTTTGTCTGGTGTGTGGTTCAGGGTGATGTATGAGTACAGTGCACTTGGTCACTGTGTGATGGTGGGGATAGTTCACGCACCAGTGACCCGGGTTTCTGAACACGCCCCTAGGATCCAGCCCGCCACCGGATTTATCCCTCCCCAGCGCTCAGCCCGTCATTAACTGCTAAACGATCAATTAGGGGACTGATGAAAACCCGTAAAGCTCAGGCCGCTCACATAA
The DNA here is from genome assembly GCA_964017125.1 of Flabesymbios commensalis. Lineage (NCBI taxonomy): Eukaryota > Metazoa > Annelida > Polychaeta > Terebellida > Flabelligeridae > Flabesymbios > Flabesymbios commensalis. Next base: position 42,663,519 of record OZ024910.1, on the reverse strand, counting down.
ACACACCTGAATGCCGGCCTAATGCTCCAAACATTGGGCCAGCATTTAGCCAGCTTTATGCCGTAGTTTTTCTGTAATACAAACGACTGGAGCACATATGACAAAGCTGCAAGCTTGACTGTGGTCATGAGAGGACTAAATGGTCATGATGCTCCACTAGGAAGCCATAGCGTGCATGTATGATAGGATGAACGAATAAAATAAATAAAGACAGAATGAGTGCACGATAACAACAGACCAGATAAAACGGACTGACAGACGGACGGTACATTAATTCAATTAATAAAGATTTTGAATAGACATAATAAAGTGTTAAATAAATAAAAAACTAGGGGCCTAGGCCTAATATCAGATTATTTTTATGCAGTTTCAATTACCATAGAAAAAATGTGCACAATTCGTACACTGGTTGCTTTAATTCGTACAAATTTGCGTCAATTTGTGGGGCTGATACATCAATTTATTTGTGCACAATCTGACTGAATCTGTATAAATGCTTTAATTTAGACAATATATGTGTACAAATTTGCAAAGATGATTCTTCAATTAGAACACAAACTGTGTCAATTTATAGAGATGATGTTTAAATTTGCGTTAAAATTAGAAATTGTACCCTCCGTCAAATAAAAAATCGCATATTATGTGGTAAGTAGTGTAAAGTACACCCACCTCTACATCATACACCCAACACCCCATCGTACACCTACCTCTACATCGTACTCCCACCTCCATATCATACACCCAACTCCACATCATACACCCACCTCCACATCGTACACCCACCTCCACTTCATACACCCAACTCCACATCGTACACCTACTTCTACATCGCACACCCACCTCCACATCGTACACCTACTTCTACATCGTACACCCACCTCCTCATCGAACACCTATCTCCACATCGTACACCCACCTCCACATCGTACACCTATCTCATTCTACATCATACACCCACCTCCACATTATACAACCATCTCTACATCACACACCCACCTCTACATCGTACACCCATTCTACATCGTACACCCACTTCACCATCATACACCCACCTCCACATCGTACACCCACCTCTACATCGTACACCCACCTCTACATCGTACACCCACCTCCACATCGTACACCCACTTCCACATCATACACCCACCTCCACATCGTACACCCACCTCTACATCGTACACCCACCTCTACATCGTACACCCACCTCCACATGGTACACCCACCTCCACATCGTACACCCACTTCCACATCGTACACCCACCTCCACATCGTACACCCACCTCCACATCGTACACCCACCTCCGCATCGTACACCCACCTCCACATCGTACACCCACCTCTACATCGTACGCCCACCTCCACATGGTACACCCACCTCCACATCGTACACCCACCTCCACATCGTACACCCACCTCTACATCGTACACCCACCTCCACATCGTACACCCACTTCCACATCATACACCCACCTCCACATCGTACACCCACCTCCACATCGTACATCCACTTCCACATTGAACACCCACATCCACATCGTACACCCACCTCTACATCGTACACCCACCTCCACATCGTACACCCACTTCCACATCGTACACCCACCTCCACATCGTACACCCACCTCTACATCGTACACCCACCTCAACATCGTACACCCACATCCACATCGTACACCCACCTCCACATCGTACACCCACCTCCACATCGTACACCCACCACCAAATAGTACACCCACCTCCACATCGTACACCCACCTCCACATCATACAACCACCTCTACATCACACACCAACCTCTATATCGTACACCCACCTCTACATCGTACACCCACCGCCACATCTTACACCCACCTCCACATCGTAAACCCATCTCCCTATCATACACCCACCACCTCTAAATCGTACACCCACCTTCACATCGTACACCCACCTGCACATCGTAAACTCACCTGCACATCGTACACCCACCTCCACATCGTACACTCACTTCCACATCATACACCCATCTCCACATCGTACACCAACCTCCACATCGTACACCCACCTCCACATCGTACACCCACCTGCACATCGTACACCCACCTCCACATCGTACACCCACCTGCACATCGTACACCCACCTCCACATGGTACACCCACCTCCACATCGTACACCCACCTCCACATCGTACACCCACCTCCACATGGTACACCCACCTCCACATGGTACACCCACCTCAACATCGTACACCCACCTCCACATAGTACACCCACCTCCACATTGTACACCCACCTCCAGATCATACACCCACCTGCACATCGTTTACCCACCTGCACATCGTACACCCACCTCCACATGGTACACCCACCTCCACATCGTACACCCACCTCCACATCGTGCACCCACCTCCACATCGTACACCCACCTTCACATGGTACACCCACCTCCACATCGTAAACCCACCTCCACATCGTACACCAACCTCCACATCGTAGTAGTACACATACCTGCACATCAAAACATGTACAGTTTTATAAAGCTTTCATGGTGGAGCCCTGATAAAAGGGATAATGATGCCACCTGTCACGCGGTAATTCGGGGGACTTATTCATCTCTCGCGGTACTCGGGTATCAAAAAAAGAAGAAATGTTTTTTCTCCGCCCACTTGTAACGAATCAATGTTGCAGTGGGCTTCCATAATGGAGAGGTGGCGTTTTCGGCTTCATATGGCCAGTGCTCAAATTTCGAATCATGTGCTCGTATGACAATATCATCTGAAACATATCACCATCCCTATATGGAAAAGTCACCTGACCCAATTTAGTCTATAATGTGCAAACAAGAAAAGATGCCTACCCACACGACGCTGTTAAGACGTTGAATTAACGTCAATGACATTGATTTAACGTCGCAACAACGTCGTTTGCCCAGTGGGTGTGTTCGCTGTATTTCCCACCATTTTGTCGTTGACTTTAGTCTATAATGTGCACACAAGAAAAGATGCCTACCCACACGACGCTGTTGCGACGTTGAATCAACGTCAATGACATTGATTCAACGTCGCAACAACGTCGTTTGCCAGTTCGCTGTATTTCCCACCATTTTGTCGTTGACTTGGCAGTCAACGACAAAATGGTGGGAAATACAGCGAACAGGCTTGGTGTTTCACAGCTAGATGGGCAGGCTGATAGTGAAGATGAGCTCGGGTGACCGAGCTGACCTCACCTTATGACGGAGGGGTCAGTAAATTATTAACAAACGACCGTGGTGGTGGGCAGCAGGAGTGTCATCACAGGGGCGACTTCAGCAGTCACCCCCACCCCAGGGTAATAAATAAAGCACGTAACAAACCACCGGGTCTACATGTGGCATACATCGCTTTAGTTTGGTTTAACCAAGGAGGTTACATAGATAACCTCCTTGAATTAACGTTTAGTCATGGCAGAGGCTACGTGTGCGCACAAAGAGGCAGACTGGACCCATAGGTCTGGGTGTGTGACTGTGAGTTAAATTACCCACAATGAGGCCGATCGACCCATGTGTAGGTGTAGGGGTGTGACTGTGAGGTAAATTACCCGTCCAACTTGTCAACTTCGGCCTGCGCCGGATTTTGGTCATAATGATTGTAGGCCTACACTCTAAACAATATAGGTTATTTAGAGGGAACCCTTCAGTACTATTACCATGCAACCCCAGGAGAACCCTTGCAGGGTTCTCCTGGGGTTGCATGGTAATAATACTGAAGGTTTCTTTTTAAAGAACCTAAATTTTTTAGAGTGTACAGTAGTACTAACCATTGAGAAGCCTGGATTGTGTAGACCTACATTTAGTAGGCCTATTATTGTGCGTTATATATCATTCGTATAGGACAAGAGGAAGGCAGCCTGCATGCTTTTGTTTGTCTTCTTCCAATAACCGCGTGGAGAAAGTAATTCCATCGTGTTCTCTACCCCCAAATAACATGGTAATAGAGATATCAAGCGAAAACTTGCAGTGGGTGGTTATACAGTTATGCAGAAAAACATATAATGTCGATGCCTCATTTTCATCAACGGCAAATAAAAAAAATGTTCATAGGTGCCAGGGTGGCATCACTCGGACCATAGAGGTAATAAAGACTTTAATAACTCTATGCTCGGACACATGATCTAGAGTTGCTGGGGATATGAAAACCACAAAAAAACCTGGTGGACCCTGCTACAGTCTGTTTCAGCCTCAAAATGACATTTGACTGGAGGACGAAAGCGACGTCAAGGTTTACTTACTCAACCGGGCGGGGGCCCTAGGGTAGTGGTTAGCACCGCTGCCTTTCACGCCAGAGTCCGGGGTTCGGTTCCCGGTCTCGGCGGTTTGAAAGAAACAAAATTGTTTCTTCCCCATCCACGTGTGAAAGTTAGTATTGTGGGGAGCCTCCGTGACCGAGAGGTAGCGTGCTCGGCCTCAGACCGCCAGGGCTCAAATTTCGAATCCTGTGTCTGGAGGACAGTGTCATCTCAATCATCTCACCATCCTCAGGAGGTTCTCCTGGCCCAGTTTAGCCTATATGTGCACAAAAGTGGCCTAAAGCCCGATTCATTTCATTTCATTTACTTACTCAACCATCTACTGTATTTGACCCGCATTGTGTTATGTTATGTTATATGACGGGTACTACGCTGATTTCCAGATTTGACAGGCCATATTATATGACGATCATTGTGTGAATCATGGGTCAACGTTGGCTCATGATTCAGTGAATGATCATCATCTGAGCAAAATGATATTTTACAGATGGGGTGAGATATTATGTGCAGCATTCCTGTTGCCCTTCTTCCTCCTTCCCACATGAATGTCAAGCTAAATCCACTGTGGACATTAGCAGCGCTTTTGTCTGATGACCCCTGTGACAATTAGCAATTATGCTCTGTTCTTTTCTGTCAACACGCGGCTTTTATGGAGGGCGCTGTTTTAGTAATGAGAGCTGAGACTTTTGCTGAGCCCTGGAGCAAAATACAGCAAGAGGCCAGTGGTGCGTATAATTATCTAATGTTGCTGGTAAGTGGTTGTAAATTTGTCAGATTGGGAGGAGAATGAATGTGGTGGATTGTGGCTGGCTGGTGAATTGTATCCCAGGTGTTAAATCTGATGCTGTAGGACGTGTACTGCCTGAGGCGCACACCATCTGGTCAGGACACACCACAACCAGTCCCTGATCCTTGCTGCTCCGACACCAAATGTTATTTGCTACGGAATTCTGGCTGGTCTGCCAGCAGCGGAACTTCACGCTTGAGCTGACCTGCCCCAAATTGCGGCGATAGAACAGTAATGAGATTTCTCAGCAATCTGACGCCTGCTTAGGCAAATGCCTTATGGTGGACGAGAAAGGGGCGGCGGGGGCTATAAGTTAGTAAGTGTGGATGCCCACGACTATGCTCTGTCCATCGTAAGCCGTCTGAACTGCTTGAGATAGTACGCTGTCTGGCTAGATGACCAGATGAAAGACTGGCTGACAGACTCACCGGCCGGCGTGTCTGCCATAACGCCCGCCCGCCCGCATGCCCGCCCGCCCGCCCGAGCGCCTGCCTGCCTGCCTGTCTGCCTGCCTGCCTGCCTGCCTGCCTGTCTGTCTGTCTGTCTGTCTGTCTGTCTGTCTGTCTGTCTGTCTGTCTGTCTGTCTGTCTGTCTGTCTGTCTGTCTGTCTGTCTGTCTTTCTGTCTGCCTGTCTGCCTGTCTGTCTGCCTGTCTTTTTGTCTGTCTGTCTGTCTCTCTGTCTGTCTGTCTGTCTGTTTGCCTGCCTGCCTGCCTGTCTGTCTGCCTGCCTGTCTGCCTGCCTGCCTGCCTGCCTGCCTGCCTGCCTGCCTGCCTGCCTGTCCATCCGCTTGTCTGCCTATCTGCCTGTCCACCCGCCTGCCTGCCTGCCTGCCTGCCTGCCTGCCTGCCTGCCTGCCTGCCTGCCTGCCTGCCTGCCTGCCTGCCTGCCTGCCTGCCTGTCCGCCCGCCTGCCTGTATTGTGCACTATAGTGGTATTTTGACGGGTTTGTGTCACTTCTATAACATCAATCACAGACAATCGATCTTCTCATTCCTCCATATTATTCCCTCTGGATTTAGTGTGGTATCTTGGAGGGCGTGGGGGGGGGGGGGGGGGGGCTGCGGGGTGTGAGGACAGGAAGCCCGTGTTTACGCGCATGTCTACCACTGATGGAACAACCACGTACACAGACACGGATTCACGCAGCCCGACCTGTCATATCCAAGATCAGATCGTGACAAACTCACCACTGCCTTTCATTTGTGGGGCTTGGCTAAATATTGCACAGCACAAACAAACATTGGATTAACCTTTCTAAACCCGTCGGTATTAGCAGATTATCAGGTTTTAATGTAATAATAACATAATAAAGCATAGCAAAGCCTCGTATCTGCTCAATCGAATATGATCACATCGGCATAAATCTGGATATAAATCGTTATTATCTAGTTGTATTGAACACACTAAATACAGCCCCAAGTCAGTGAGTGCTGACTATAGACTGCTACCTGGTTACACAGCTAGAAATTAACCTTACGGATTTTCCAGCCATTTAAAGCTAGAATTGTTGTCGCAATTTTCAGTTCAAGTAAATTGAATTCAACCCAGCAAACACGAGGTGTTGGCCCGATGTTGGGCTGGTGTTGGGCCAGCGTCGTAGACGATGGGCCAACGTCAGCCCGACATTGGGCCAACGCCTCGTGTTTGCTGGGAATTCAGTGTACTAGATACAGTATAACAACAGTTTGATAACATATACAAATAACATAAACATATATTATACACGAGGTACATAATAATAAGTAATAGTATCACTGGAATATAAAATATCACTGGAATATAAAATAGTAAATGTCCACAAGAGAGAGAAGCTAAGCAAGATCCATTGGAGCATTTGCTAGTAGTTCCCACCCAACATACATGTATGTTTCTATTTCCACCAGCCCTTCATAATATGATTATGATAAGCGGTAATTAGAACACAAACATTTGAAAAATCATGAACAATTATTACTACTGACAAAACTGACATTCATTTTTTCAAACATAAGACGCTTTAAAGTTCCTTTGACATGTGCACATGAACTAAAACATTACCTATTTACACGTTCTTGTAAATTAAATACTTCACTTACACTTTTATGTAGATGAAATCTTCACACTATATGACATATTTCCCAAGCTGTTTACAGGGAAACAAATATCAACTAGATTTGTATATACACCCCTAATTAATATTTTTCATTTCCATGAGCATCAACTTGAACAATATGTTTAACATTCCTACCAGATTGTACACACAATAAGTATGTTTAGAAGTGGTGTGGCGTCGATTAATTAAGAACTGGGTCGTTATCTTGGTTTCTCCGTAAATATCACATTATGCTCTCTCATCCTGTTGAGGATGAAAAACACGTTTTATTCAGTTGTCTTATGTATAATGGTGTGCGGAGAGCTTTGTTCATGCAGGCGTGTTATATTAATTGTGATTGTGTGTCTTCTGACGAAAAAGCCAAGCTATGGTTTTCATTTAACGAGGATCCTATAATATCAAAATGTGTCCAAACCGACTTAGAATTATTAATAAAATTATGAGGAACAATATAGTAAATTATGTAATTTAATAAATGAATAGCATTAGATAATTAGGTATGTATGTATTTATCTATGTAGGCATTTAAGTATGAACAACTTTTTACGAACCAATTTTTTTCTGTTCTCTGTTTTTATGTATGTCTCTGAGTGATGTTTATAGTCATAAGAGTGAAACTTCACTGAATGATTACTACTACAATGTCGTGTGAGCTTCACCGTAACATTGCTGGATTTTATTTTTAAATGGTTAAAATATCGTTACACAAAATTATTTTATATAAGAAAAAATCACTATCAAGTGCTGACGCACCTGGTAACATGGCAACATTGTACCTTTAAATATAATTATAAAGTTCCGCCAGATGTAATGATTTTTCATATTAATCTTATAGTTATCAGAAACAGCACGTGTAGCTTTTTGTGCACATAATCACAAGCACTTAAAAAACTGACCCTGATTTCTCACATCAAACAACAGTCATAATAATACAATACAAACACACCAAGCACGCTGACTCCATAATATAATAAAAACACACGGCACGCGCGGACGTCGGACAGCCTGATTTCACTGGTGGTTGTTATTACTAGTTCCGCCTTAGAGCAGATCGATGCCTTGTTGATCTGTGATATTGTATGGGGACTTGACTTTGAGTGAGGACTGTGATCCAGACGTGAGGAGAGGCTTCGCGCGGGGTGGAGTGCAACCACCCAGGATATTACTGTGACTCCATGTGAGTGGACCCGCCCCACACCACACCAGACGCTGTACCAGTGTGGATTTTACAGGGCCAGCGTCACAGACAGGGATACAACGTCACGCGGACGTTGTGTGAACGTCTGTCATTCGCTGACTTGTATTTGTACTGTGTCAGGTGACACTTCTCTTGACAGCTCAGCCCTGATTTAATCACAGCCCAACGCCACAGATCTGATTCCACTGGTCCCAGCAAACGACAGACGTTAAAACAATGTTGTTTTAATGTTAAGCTAACATTGTTTCAATGTCTCCTGCTTGCTAGGGTTTACCTGTTTACTATAGACAGAGTGTGGTGTCTTCATACGTGCGCGAAAATGAGGTACGACGGGGCACAAACTGCTCGTCCCATGGTTCGTGGTTGAGTGGAGCGGAGTAGAATAATAGTTTATTTTCAGAAAAAATCAACAAGGTTAATTATACATTTTACGTAAACATAATCAAGGTTTCCCTGTACACTTTAGTAATATCATGTGGTGACAGAAGCAGATTATTAATGAAGGTCATCACCTGTTGAGTACTGTATTGATTGATATTCCAGGATTATTGGTAAATGTACGCTGGTGTCGTGACATGACGCCGTTAAGGCTTGGCTGCAAAGTTAGTCGCAACAAAGATTTTAAAAATTTAAAAAGCATCGCACAACCTCGTTACATGTACATGTATGTCGCCCCTCTCGCAGCCGATGCCCAACACATGGCAGTCACAGCGTAATCACAGTGGTGTCATGCATGCGTTGTGCATGCGTATGATATGACGGAAAAGAAATGAAATGAATCTGGCTTTATGCCACTTTTGTGCACATACAGGCTAAAGTGGGCCAGGAGAAGCTCCTGGTGATGGTGAGATGAGTGTGATGACACTGCCCTCCAGACACAAGATTCGAAATTCAAACTCTGGAAGTCTTAGGCCGAGGATATTACCTGTCGGTCACAGAGGATTTCAAACCCGCGGATGTGAAAATGATCTTATAATTAGCTCATCTCTACTTCTGCTATAATAGCTATAAAAACGTGTCTACTAGGCGGCACATTTAAGTCAATAATTACGACTACATTAATTTGAATGTTTTTGCAAAGCGAAGTCGATTGAGAAGTATTGTTTCACGAGCTTTAAAACACACCACTACATAAGCCAGTGGTACTATACGGTATTCCAATTGAAGAACAGTACGGGTTCAGAAGCGGTCGTTCAACTGTGGACAGCATATTTGTCTTAAATAGTTTATTAAATTTAGCTTTAAGTAAAGGTGAAAAGATTTATTGTGTTTTTATTGACTTTCCTAAAGCCTTCGATTATCTAAACCGAGATTGTTTATGGTATAAAATGCTTCATAATTGTATACGTGGTAAAATAATTGATATGTTAACGACTTAAAAGAAACTTTAGTGGATGGAGGTATAGAAGGTGTTAGCATTGACGACTTTAAATTGTGTTTGCTTCTGTATGCTCATGATTATATTATTATATCGAGTAATAAAGAAGAGTTACAGAATAGTTTAGATATTTTACACGATTACTGTCAAAAATGGCATCTATAAGTAAATGTACAAACAACGACAATTGTTGTATTTAGAAAGGGAGGGCGCTTGTCAATGAATGATTTCTGGTTTTATGGTGATTTTTTAATAGAAGTAGTGGACTCTTTTCAATATTTAGGCCTGAAATTGTCATACACTGGAAAATTCTCATGTGCACAACAAGATTTAGCCAGCAGAAGTCTGAGAGCAATGTACGCCTTACGTAATAATGTCTCGCAATTAGTCGACCCAGATGTAAATATGTTGTTAAATTTGTTTGATAAAATGGTGACACCAGTGTTGTCTTACGGCTGTGAAGTGTGGGGGTTTCACACTGCATCAGCTATAGAAAGAGTTCATTAAAAATTTTGTAAGTTGGTGTTAAAGGTTTCAAAATCAACATGCAATGAAATGATATATGGCGAGCTAGAAAGACTACGAGACATTTACATTCAAAATTGGTCGGAGTTGATAAATTTAAAATCAAGCTGTTTACTCTATAACAATTTCCATGTCGATTTTAAACTGTCTAAATATTTGATTCTTGTAAATGTGAAGAAGCATCGACTCGCACTCACCAAATTTAGACTGAAAAACCATAAATTTCCAAATATTATTAAGGGAAGGGGGCGGGCTCGTTTACCATATAACGAAAGGCTATGTGACACATGTGATACATTAGGCGATGAATACCACTGCATATTTGAATGTATAAAGACTGAACATATTAGACACATTCTACCTGACTATTATATACAAAATCCATGCATGTACAAATTCATACAACTTTTATCAAGCGAAAATCAAGCGGTCATTAGAAAATTAGCTAAATTTGATCACCTGATGAATATATAAATGTGGCGATATGTATAGATATGTATTGTAACAATATTGTGATACCATGCCCTCAACTCATGATCATGTTCATTCACTACACTTTGCTTTTTGTTTTGTATGCACACATGCTGTCTAGCTTATTGCTAATAAACTATTACTTACTATTACTTACTTACTATAATTAGGTGTGACCGAGCTGTTGATTATGAGGGATCCTCATTATCAGGTGATTATGATCGGATGTGCTTTAAGTCAGTTAAAATCCTAGGAGGGCTTTATCCTATACTTAATAGCTGAAGGTACAAGTTCCGGTCAATGCTCATACGCTGTATCTAGGCATATTGTTGTATTTGTCCGTCTAATAGCCTAACATTTTTTTTTTCCATGAGAGAATAATTTAGCCTGCAAATTATCCTCATGCCATCTGTTTAGCATAATTATGGTGATAAAACACGCATTTAGAAAGACACAGGCTGGACTTCGACAGAGCAATAGGACGACTTTTGGCAAATCTCGTGGGTTGTCTCGAGTATTGGTGGTGTATATACCTCTGATACTTTAACAACATGACTGCGTATAGCAGGAAATATGTGGTTTTCGATCACATGGTGCCACTATTGGCGCATTTTAGATGTGATATTTGCATTTGATACGGAAACATCAAGAAATGTACGGTTTATTCGACAACAATTATCTCCATCTGCTCTTTTACTCGTGGGCGTATCTGCCAATAAAATGTGTTAACGCCGCAAGCAGATTTATGTCAGTGTCATTATTATTTACCACAAGCAATAACGTAATACTTGAAACTCTGGAAATCAATATTGGAACATATTTGATTTTGCAATTCATAACTTATGATGTATGCATACAGAAATTCGAAAATCATGGATTTTCACTTGAATTCCACGTACTTTTTTAGTTTATTTTCAATGTTGCCAATGTCATGGTTAGATTAACAAGCATCACTTACTTTCTTTTCTTCCGAGCGAAGCTATGTATTACAGTCCTGTATTGCTTCAATTGGACAGTAAAAATATGTTTAAGCCAATATATATAATAAAATGATGTCCTTATTTAGATTTTTACCCCGTTTTTAACATAATTTAAAGGCTAATATTATAAATAAATGTATCGTAAATGATTCATAGCCCATGAAAACATATTTTTAGACAATAAAATCTCGAAAATCCGTCCATGTATAGCTGAAATATATTACAAACTTTTTTCAGTGAAAAAAATCAAAACAGCCGCAAAAAATGCCAATCATATTTTTTCCATACTTTCACATCTTACCAACATAACAAAATCGGTTTCGAAAAATGCACCGAAAATTCGTTATTTGAATTGATAAGATACATGTAATGTAACATATAAGGAAGTATCTAAAATGACAATATTGGTATTGAGCTTGTCCCCATTGATTTGGTCGGAAGAGAGAGAGAAGTTTTATTTAAAAGTTAAGAACAACATAGATTTTAAATGACCGTCATCTTATATTGTACCCTTAACTGACCTTTAAGCGTAAGAATAATTTTAATGAATTTGACATCAAAGATTTAATCGGCAATAAGGTATTGCCTAATAAAATAAGATTGGATTTGTTTTCCAAAAATTAGAAATTAATCTGATTCAAAATTTGTCACCGGCGGCCATTCTGAATTTTGGCTTTTTACATAATTTCAGCTGCTTGATGAATTTGTCATCAATGATTTAATCGGCAATAAGGTATTGCCTAATAAAATAAGATTGGATTTGTTTTCCAAAAATTAGAAATTAATCTGATTCAAAATTTGCCACCGGCGGCCATTCTGAATTTTGGCTTTTTACACAATTTCAGCTGCTTGTTCACGAGGTAGTCCCCCTAGGTTGTGTTCCGAAACATATGTTGATGAGAATTCTATTTGCCGACCTTTTACAACCGGTTGTGTCTATTTGCCAGAAAAATCGTTCCGATGGGCTAAATAAACCAAGATCTAACCGACCATGCATGATCTTCAGTCATTTTTAATGAGATACATCGTTTTTAATTTATTGAGTAAACGTCAAAAGCTAGCCCGAACTGGGTAATCAGAGATAATAAACACGGGGTGACAACGAAAAATGATGAGGGGGGGGGGGGGGGTTCACGTAATGAACTGGTTATTCATTTAAAGCATCTATGTAATGTATATGAATATATTTTGTAAATATATATGGTTATTTGTCAGAGGATATCTCGTCGGTATCCACGGCAGCATGATAATTACTGCATATCCTCTCTTGTTTATGCGATCTCAGTTATCTGAGATTGTCTATACTGTTTTACAGTAGGGCTGTTAGTGTTAATATACTTGTCTGTAACTCTATGATCCGTTAATTTAAAGAATAATAACAAGCACAGTTAAATTTCTGTATTTCTGTATACCTGGTTGCTATGGTAACCAGAAATTTCCACACAACAAAGGTTCTGCTGCTTGTTTATTTAAGATGATGATGTATTATCGGTGTTAGCAGTTTTTAAACGGGTTGATTTATTCATTATTGATTCATTTTTTTGTGTTGCCATTTTTACGTAAAGTGTAACTTTTACAAGGACATTTTACTCCGATGTTTGGGTACCCTTCTGTCTTCTTCTTACCAGTATTACCAAATGTTGTTGTAATAAAGAAACATATTTACATTCTTATTTGTTGTTATTAAGAAACAAATTTTCTAATGTTTCATCTGTTCAGCAATTAATTGTGAATCAGAAAGTATGACCACCATCCCTGTCGCCCTCTTGTCTGCCACCTCATCGTTATTTGGGACACGTGAACGCCATTTATATCAGCCGTTATGATGATTTGGTTAGTGTCACGTTAAGACATGTCAAATGAGCACGCGCGTGCACGCCTGTCTCCAACTACTCCCAGCAAACTGATCCAATGCCGGCTAGACGATCGCCCTGAGTTGTTTATAAAGCCCCAACATCAAGCCATCATTGTTTAATCGTCTGGTGTTGCTGGGATTGCGGTCTGTCACGTTTAACCCTTTAACCGCCCAATTATTCAATCTGAATTTTCACCCACTTGAAGTTGTGTCTCGCTGACGCGATCCACAACTTCAAGTGAGTGAAAATTATTCAGATTTGACAAAATGGAGGTCAACTCTTTTCAAATCTTGTTGCTTGATGTCACATTTTATCTTTAACATATTTAAAATGCGGTACTTAATGTGCTAATAAAAAATGAAAACCCGACTATATGCGACACTGGCGGTTAAAGGGTTAAAGCCCTGGTTCATTGACCGTGTAAGATGGGACCATGATGTCAGACATGTTTTACCGATAAACATCCTCTATATGGCTTGTGTCGTTTCAGACGGTGAGGTTGCCATCGCCCTGTCATATTGATCGGTACTTAAAAATTAGGCTGATGAACTATGCGATGATGAAGCGATTTATTGTAAATCTAATAAATTGTGCTAATTAATTGGATTAAAACACGATCTAGGTATATAATTTGTTTCAGTAGGCCCTATGTTCGTGAGATTTAGCTGCCATTAGGAAAGATTGTTACAACGTTTACATCTTTTCCAAAATTTATTGTGATTCTTTCTGTTCTATAACTGAGTCAGGTGCCAGACATTTCGACACTGGCAATTTCGACACTAGCAATTTTGACATAAAAACGTGTTTTGTCAAAAAAAGCTGAATAAATTTGGTCACACTTTTGCACATTCCGACCCACTTTCTAAAAATGTCATAAATTTGTCTTTTTCTAACCAGGTTGAGATTACATGGACTTTGTTTTAGTTAATTTTACAGCGCACACACAATGTTTTGTTTTTTTTAAAAATGATTTTCATTATTTTACAATTCAGATTAAAACAAGCTTCTATTTGTGTGCTGTCGATAACATTCTGTATTTGAAGGTCAACAATATGTCACTCTGATACAATAAATACGTTTAAACACATGAAGGACCACGAAGATAACATACACTAAAGACGGCTGAACATATGAAGGAGCATGTAGACAAGATACAACAACGACGTGAAGCATGAAGACAAGATACAAAAAATACGTCCAAACACATGAAAGAACACGGAGGCAATATACACTAGATACAGTACGTCTCAACACATGAAGGAACATGAAGACAATATGCCATAAAGACGTCTAAACACACGAAGGAACATGAAGACAAGATTCAATAAAGACGTCTGAAAAAATTCAGTAACATGAAGACAAGATATAATAAAGACGTCTGAACACATGAAGGAACATGGAAACAATATACAATAAAGACGGCTAAACACACGAAGAAACATGAAGACAAGATTCAATAAAGGCGTCTGAACAAATTCAGTAACATGAAGAAAAGATATAATAAAGACGTCTGAACACATGAAGGAACATGGAGACAATATACAATAAAGACGGCTAAACACATGAAGGAACATGAAGACAAGATACAATAAATACGGCTAAACACATGAAGGCACATGAAGACAAGATACAATAATGACGGCTAAACACATAAAGGAACATGAAGACAAGATTCAATAAAAATGTCTAAACACATGAAGGAACATGAAGACAAGATACAATAATGACGACTAAACACATAAAGGAACATGAAGACAAGATACAATAAAAATGTCTGAACACACGAAGGAACATACAGACAGGATACAATAAATACGTCTAACCACACGAAGGAACACAGAGGCAAGATGCAATGAATACGTTTAAACACACGAAGGAACATGAAGTCAAGATACAATAAATACGTCTAACCACACGAGGGAACATGAAAACAAGATACAACAAATACGTCTAAACACATAAAGGAATACGGAGGCAAGATACTCTAAATATGTCTAAACACATGAGAGACATGAAGACAGGATACAAAATTAATGCATCTAAAGACATGAAGGGACATGAACACAAGATACAATAAAGACGTCTAAACACATGAAGCAGCACGACAACAAGAAATACGTGTAAACACATGAAGGAGCATGAAGACAAGATACAATAAATACGTCTAAACACATGAAGGAACATGAAGACAAGATACAATAAATATGTCTAAACACAGGCAGGAGCATGAAAACAAGATACAAAAAATACGTCTAAACACATGAAGGACGATGAAGACAATATAGGCCTACAGTAATCACGTCTAAAAACATGAAGGAACCCGAAGTCGAGATAAAATAAAGACGTCTGAACACATGACGGAACATGGGAACACGATACAATGAATACGTCTCAACACGTGAAGGGACATGAAGACAAGATACAATAAAGACGTCTAAAGACAGGCTGCAGCTCTGTTCACACAATAATTAGTTTTTCTCATTTCTTTTCTCGTAACTAACACCGGCTGTTTCACGCTAGATGGCGCCCGTCAGTCAGATTTTCAATGACAGGCATCATCCCTGCTCCACCGTGCTATTTCCTCATTTTTTTCACTGTGTTGTGTGTTTTTATCGGGCTGTTTTCTATTAGAGTCGTTTTACCAGAGGCTTGTGTCCTGGAGACTGTCTACATGTGGCGCTTATTAGGATTCTCACTGCTAGACGCTCTACCACATTTGAGTACTGCCCCAATTATACAGATTTTAAGCTGTTTCTATTTGATTAGATCACATTTTCTATCACATCTTTGAATGTTCCCACCCACTAGAACAGATGACGGTGAGACTGAGCTGTCTTGTTGTTAGGTGATGTCACAGACGGTGGTCCAACAGCAGAACAACCACTGTGGTCATACCTGACAGGCACAGACGGTCGTATTTAAATAGAATGGATCACTCTATAACCGCCACAGGTGTCTATAGTGCACCAGCTTAGCTATAGTTAATTATATACAAATGTAGTCAGACTAAAACAGTGTATTTTGAAATTGAAAAGCCGTTTTACTTGCACTGTATCAGTGAAATCGATGATTTATGTCATAACCTAACTTGCCATTTCAACGTGCCTTGATCTGAGAACGGTAACTTAACAGCTTAACCTTTTCACTACCATACATGACGGAAATTTCCGTCGTTATTCGTCAATGAACGTAACCATAAAATGACACAAATTTTTGTCAAATATATACTACATTTATGTATTTTTCGTCATTTGAAGCTGGAAATTGCGTTAGCAATTCCAGCTTCAAATGACGAAAAATAGAACTCCTACACCAGTATATCTGGATCCTGGTATGCACCCCGGCCTGGAAGTCAAAGGGTTAAAGCATAATATTAATATCCAAGATCGAGATGGGTAAATACAATATGACAAGTAAAAACCACATCACTCACAATATAAAGTGACTCCTTCAGTACAGATAAGCGACTAATATTTTGTTATTACAAATAAGATTAATGTATTTCTCATCCGTTGAATTTGTCAACGTTTATACAGATCTAGCTAGTGTTGGAGCCACGGAAATAAAATGAATGGGGGTTTCAGGCCACTTTTGTACACATATATAGGCTAAACTGGGCCAGGGGAGCCTCCTAAGGATGGTGAGATTAATGAAATGACACTGCCCTCCAGACACCACAGGATTCGAAATTTGAGTCCTGGTGGTCTGTGGCCGAGTACGAGCACGCTACGGAGGCTCTCCAAAATATTGAATATTCACGTTTGAGCGGGAAAGAAGCAGTTCATTTTCTTTGAAACTTGAAGGCCAGGGTGGGAGCCCCCCATCTCTGACTTTTCAAGCAGGCAACTTTCACCACTGACAGTACCAGGGCCCCCGTAATCGGGGCGACTATATGTAATTAGTGAATAAATAAATGAATAATTGAATGAAAGCATGAAAGCATGGAAGCATGAAAGCATGAAAGCATGAAAGCATGAAAGCATGAAAGCATGAATAAATGAATAAATGAGTAAATGAATAAATGAATAAATGAGTAAATGGATAAATGGATAAATGAATAAATGAATACATGAATAAATGAATAAATGAATAAATGAATTAATGAATTAATGAATGAATGAATGAATAAATGGATGTATGAATGAATGAATGAATGAATGAATGAATGAATGAATGAATGAATGAATGAATGAATGAATGAATGAATAAATAAATGAATGAATGAATGAATAAATGAATGAATGAATGAATGAATGAATGAATGAATGAATGAATGAATGAATGAATGAATGAATGAATGAATGAATAAATGAATAAATGAATAAATGAATAAATGAATAAATGAATAAATGAATAAATGAATAAATGAATAAATGAATAAATGAATAAATGAATGAATTAATGAATGAATGAATAAATGGATGTATGAATGAATGAATGAATGAATGAATGAATGAATGAATGAATGAATGAATGAATGAATGAATGAATGAATGAATGAATGAATGAATAACTGAATGAATGAATGAATGAATGAATGAATGAATGAATGAATGAATGAATGAATGAATGAATGAATGAATGAATGAACGATCCTAGTAGGCTAAACTGGGCCTGGGAAACCTTCTGAAAATGATGAGTTGAATCAGATGAAACTCCAGAAGTTAATTGTCGCTTCATAATAAATTTCTGATCAAATTTACAAAAATATTTTGATTATCATAATGAAATAAACAGTAAATTAAATATACGTTGCATAATTTATCTATCAAGCTGACTATATTATTCCTATCCAGCACTGAATGTTTGACCAACAGTGGCTTAAAATCTAGACAGCGTCGGTGAATCAAACGACTCATTAAGACTGTTGTGCCGAACTTCCGTGACACCTGCTTTAGCAATTATCCCAAAATTTGAAATCGAGTTTTCATGCAAACCCAGCCGCTCGTAATATTTGTAGGTTCTCAGATGAGCCGAAGCGCAGCTTGTTCAATGTCTTTAGATCGACGAATGCATACCACTTGAACTTATACCATGTACGATTTGAGAATGGCTATGACAACTAGCCATATAGTGTAGGATAAATCCATATCTCAAAAGTGCTCGGTCCCGTTTATACATAAAAATTATTTTATTGCTGTATCTGAGGATTAGAAACAGCCGGTTTTGTCTGTGTACCCTTCTAATTTTTGTGCTGTACTGTACTGTACTGTACTGTACTGTACTGTACTGTACTGTACTGTACTGTACTGTACTGTAGGCCTACTGTACTGTATTGTACTGTACTGCACTGTACTGTACTGTACTGTATAACTGCTAATTTTCTCGGGTTGAAATTTTCGCGAATTCCTGAATTTGGGACTTTCACGAAGTTTTTAATTCGCGAAGTTTATAACTTAGTAGCTCTATAATAATAATAATTTTCGCGAGATTTTTAAATTCGAGAATTTGTCCACTTCGCGAAATTCACGCAAATTAAAAGCTCTCGATCTTACCAGATCTAACGTATTTAGTAAATGTTTTTGAAAACCAAAAAAGGCTACGTTAAAATATGGATATGGACATAGAACAGTGTGTCAATTGGTCAGCTGTAGCTTATTTCTCATTTGTAATAACCTTTTATCTTGTTTCGTGGTCGGTGGATCCATCTAGACCACTCCAACACAATGTTTAGAAATAATATTATATCCTTTTTAGCAAAATATTCTATTTTATCGAACATTAAGGTTACTCTCGAGCTCTAATGCCAATTTGAAAAAAATACTGTTTATATAAAAATATTAGTTATTATTGGTGATAGATTGAATCAGAATAATAACCATAATGGCACGCCTATTGGTCAGTTCATTTATATTTTTAGTTATTTAAGATGTCGCCCAAGATACTCGCCGGTGTATAGTCAAACGAGAGATTGCGCACATTGACAGACGTCAGTAAATAAACCTCCACCACCTCCACCACCCCAGACAAATTTGTAGAATTTTCAACCCTTTCAGGACTTTTCTAGCTACAGACCCATTTTGCCGGTTCTCTCAGAATTTTATAGAAAAAACACGTGTATGTATGTTAATATGACCTCCTCCGGGGCAACAAGCTAATGCGTGATACACAGTTTGGTTTTTGTAAAATTCATTTTTACGAAATATACAATCCTATCCAAACTGGTAACTTGCGATGTAAGTAAAGCATTTTGATGTCGATAACCAAACGTTACTATTGGAGAAGTTGAAACTTTACCAGTGTAATGTTGTTACAATCTGTTGGTTTCAGTCATATCTTGCCAACCGGACACAACGCGTATGTGTCAAGAACACACTATCCCAACCACAGACCATCAGCTGCGAGGTACCCCAATGATCGTTTTTAGGTCCCCTTTTGTTTTTAGCATATATCAGTGATATGCCACTATTCATTAAGCGAATCAACACAATGCTGTATGCAGATGACGCTACCATATCAGCGTCAAGTGAACATTTTGTATACATAAAAAATACACTCTCCGATTCTGGAAACTCCGCATCGACTGGTGCCTCAAAAATGACATACATGATTCTCAGCCTCCCAATGTCTAACATATTGATCATTTCCAGCAACAAAACAATTTTTAACTCTCGATATGTCGATATCGATGGTACTATTATTCCAACTTTGTCAACAACAAAAATACTTCGATAATGTTATAAGATGGGATGAACATATTATAGCTACGGTAATATATTTACAACTATATAATTTGTTTATGTATTCGGTGAAACCAGTTATACAATGTGTAATTTGCTTATTTAATATTTAAAAAGGCGGGTTATTAATGATAATGGATAATTATATTTAGAAATATACTTTAAAATGCATGTTTAACTATGGAATTTCGCAAATTGGTGCATCCATTGTGAATTGTAAACCAGTTTGAAAGGTAACATTTTGAAAGTACATAGGAAGTCAATATTGGTATAGGTCTACTTCAAATAAAATTTTAGCTGTGTAACGTCACAAATTTTTAATTTGATGTAAATAATAGTTTTGAAAATAGTGCTAGCTATGTGTATATAATCCATATAAATTATAAATAAGGCGGATCTAAAATCGAACCTTGTGGGACTCCAGTTGACATATTTGTAAAAGTTGATCTCAAATTGTCTATTTCGACACATTTTTTTCTATTTTTAAGTAAATGTCGATTAAATTTAATGAACAATCTTGGATATCTTAAAGTTTTGGTTTGTGTGGTAAAATTGTGCGGCTTAATGTATTAAATGATTTAGATAAGTCCAAATATATGGTTATCGTTCTATTGTTTTTTTTATTCTACTATCATAGTGTCGAAGATGTTAAGGGCGTCCACTTCAGTTGAGTGTTTATTACGAAAGCCATATTGTCCTTCATAATACAGATTCTTTGAAGCAAAATAGTTATTTATTGGCTCGTAAATTATTCGTTCACATACCTTGGACAGTGCTGGAAGAAAATATATTGGTCAAGAATTATTTACAGCGGTAGGA
This sequence comes from Flabesymbios commensalis, assembly GCA_964017125.1. Classification (NCBI taxonomy): domain Eukaryota; kingdom Metazoa; phylum Annelida; class Polychaeta; order Terebellida; family Flabelligeridae; genus Flabesymbios; species Flabesymbios commensalis. Next base: position 42,642,470 of record OZ024910.1, on the reverse strand, counting down.
TCACCTTTTTTAAAAGAGCAATAACTTTTGCTAATCTTAAATTGTCTCGAAAAATGCCTGTGGTAAGTGATAGGTTTATTGGTATAGTTGCAGCTTTTAATAATTATAATTTACCATATTTTATTTGATGAAAATGATAAATCATCTACACCTGTACTGTAATTGTGAGGAATATTGTAAAAAGTGTAGAAATTATGTCTTAGCTCACTAGTTGGAATGAAAATAAATATTTCCTGTGTGAATCTGGCTCAACATCATTGAGTCTTAAAGCCAAAGTGCACCTAATGTTAGCAATATACTGAATAAATTAATCCACAATGGTTTCTGTATTACATATTATATTTTTTTTTTGAGTTCAGTTACTAGGAATCTTTTGCAATGAAGATATTTTTTATAGCTGATCATGTTTTCTTTATGTTAAATGCGTATTTATTAAAAAAAAAGAGTTTTTCTTGGTAATATAATACTTATTTTCATATGTGGTCGGCTGATAGAGCTGACCTATGTTGTGTGGTTTTGATCATACCAGTATACGTGTAACATGATCATGACTTGCCATGCTGATGACTACCACCAAACATTCACTCTATGGTGGTGTAATGTTTGACCACCTCCTGTGACGCTGGCCTGACATTAAGCCAACATAAGTTAAATGTTTGGTATTTACTGGGATAATTCAAGGCTTTCTGATTTCGCTTTTGTTATAATTTGAGATACTGACCACTACCAATGCTGAATGTGTGTGACCACTGTGAGTTGCCTATATATGAGGTTAAGCTGGGTGGGTGATATTTAGGAGACCAGTCTCAAGGTTCACTCCTCCAGGGATCATGCTAATCAGGCGTGGTGTTTGCCTCATGAATAATAACACCGTGAAGATGCCTTTCACAACCTCCCAGACATACATCAGCATGACCATTTGCAGGTCTTTCCAAACTACCTACAGAGGTGTTTCTCTATGGTGGATGCATCGATTTTAGTATCGTCTCCAACGATATGACCATATAAATAACATGACTACCCCAAACGTAAAGGCATATGCACCGCACTGGGAGGTCAACAGCGTAACTCAATAGTTGTCAATCAGTGCAGTCATTCAGGGGGTGTCACCATGTAGGTTGTTCTCAGACTTGGGGGGGGGGGGGGTCTAGGACGATACACTATCAGTGTGAGAAATCATAGGAAAGTTGTTATAGGACATTTTGTGATCGATCATGGGGTAGTCCTAGGACGGTGTGTGAGGTCATAGGGTAGTCCTAGGACGATTTGTGAAATAACATAGGGTAGTCTTGGGACGGTAAGTAGGATATCATTGGGCAGTCCTATGAGGGTATTAAGAGGTCATTGGGCAGTCTTAGGACAGTCTTAGGTATGTAACAGGACATTGGGTAGTCCTCGGACGGTATGTAGGATATCATTGGGCAGTCCTAGGGCGGTATGTAAGAGATCATTGGACAGCCCTAGGATGGTATGTAAGAAATCATTGGGCAGTCCTAGGACGGTATGTAAGAGGTCATTGGGCAGTCTTAGGACGGTATGTAAGAGATCATAGGGCAGTCCTAGGACGGTATGTGAGAGATCATAGGGCGGTCCTAGGACGGTAGCCTATGTGAAATGTCATAGGATAGTCCTCCAACGGTATCAGTGTGAGATGTCATATGCCAATCCTATGACGATACATGAGAAACCATAGAGCAGTCATATGACTGTATCAGTGAAAGTGTTTATATTACAGTCCTATGACTGTATGCGAAGGATCATAATGACAATCCTGGTACGTTATGTGAATTATCATATTTCCAGGACGGTATCTGAAGGGTCATAAGTTAGTCCTAGGACTGTGTATGAGAGGTCATGGGACAGTAATAGGACTGTATGGGAAAGGTCATAGGGCAGTCACAGGACTGTATATGTATTGGAGGTTAAATGAGAGTGTTATAACGGTATGTGGAAGGTGATGGTATTTCTGGGACGGTATGTGAAAGATCATAGGGCAGACATGGGACTGTATGTGAGAGGACATAGGGTAGTCCAGGACGGTATGTAAAAGGTCATAGGGTAGTCTTAGGAAGGTATGTGAGAGGTCATAGTGCAGTGACAGGACTGTATCAGTGTTAGAGGTTAAACAAGAGTCTTGGGAAGGTATGTGGAAGGCAATAGAGCAGTCCTAGGGCGGTATGTGAGGGATGATATGACAGTTATGGGACGGTATGTGAGAGACAAAGGACATTCCTCTTTAAAGATCAATTGTCTTACAGAATGGTCTTCATTTCACTTTACTATGAATATGTGCATAATGTGCTCCACAGGGCATATTATTCTTTTCAGGTTGTTTTTCAAATATAATATAATAGGGTTATATAACACAACCCTAAAATGTGTGCCACCCAATAAATATACATTTAGTTACACCAATGTAGCTTAAATATTTGGAGGAATTTGTATTACATTTACGTTGTAAATAGTAATTAACTTATTCCATTATAATCAAATGTTTCAGAGTCTAAAGTGTAGAAAGGGTGCGGAAGAAAGTGTCCCCGTATTTGACATATTAATTAATTTATTATGCACAATTGTTGTATTTACAATATCATTTTTTATGATGTTGATAAATGTTTTATCTAATCTGTATATGAAAACCCAATACACGAATAAATATTAAAAAAAATAGTTTGGAAGTCGCCTTCGTTTTGCCTCCTTATATGCGGATATTTGGTCTTGCGCTTTTCCCGCTCACTTGATGATACACATGTCTGTTATTTGCGCGTCGTGTTGTAATGCTTGTAATGCGTTGATTTTCTGATTTGGCCTAAAAGCATTATTCCTGTTCGTGACGAAAACGTTCGTGAGAGCACGTAAATGTAATTGCCGTTGAATTCAGCAATCTCAGCAACCGATGCGAAAACTGATAATAATGCATGCCAAAGGCGAATATTAGTTTTTCTTATGAAAATGTAAAGCTAACCAGATAAAACGGGGAAATCAGCATAACATGGTTTGTTCTCTGTGAGCCATATTGGTAGTCACAGCTTCATGGAGACATAATGTTAGTCCATCGTCTGCAACAGTGGCCTAGTATTAACCCAACATTAGTTCAATTTCTCGTGCTCGCTAAGATTTAGACATTGAATACAATGGTCATGTACATTACATTTCACATTTTAAATCATCACTTTGATATGATCTTATAGATAGGTCTACATTTGGGTGACGCTAAGCTTATTTTATCTTGGTTATGAATAATTATGAATAATGATTGACGGTGGTCATGATGCTGCGACGCATTTGTATTTCATTGCAACCTTGTTCACTTCAAACAAAAAAACGACAAGACTTTTATAGTATCCTAACTTGTGGCGTTATGAGCTACGTTCTTTTGTGAGTAAAATGGTAAAAATTGTCCGGATCTCCCTGAATATTTTTGTGCCCATTCCTAGAAAATATTCCTTCTCACCCCCTTTATCCATCCAAATATCTCGCAAGAAGAAAACGATGTTTACCATACATGCAAATTATCCACAAAATCACAACATTCCATTATTTTTTGACATTCGCGAGACTCGGAACAACCATATAAAGCCGCAATTTGTGTACAGAATCTAGTAGCCACCTTCTTCAATTTATACGTTTTGACAATCATCACAAAAACTAGGTGGTGGCCTTGTCTCTTTCATTTCTGCATACCTCTTGAACTTGAACTGAAAATGTAAAAATAGGCTCCAAAGTAAGAATAATAATAGTGTGTATAAATTCAATCAATCTATATATATCATGTCGATGCCCATTGTCAGATCATGGAATCTGTCACATATTCCGATCTATAATAGTAATTATTCCCACATATAATAATAATTATTATTCAAACTATTATCCTGAAAGTCCTTCCATAATTAGATATGATACACACAACACGCCAATCAATCGTGTTTCTGCCCAGCAAATATTACATGTTGATCATTACAGCGCGAGGACCGGCATATTCTATCGTCTAAAGTCGATCACCGCACTGAAAGAAAGAAATATTTATAAGGGCTGCAAAAAACCCCAACATAGGCATTCAAATGAAGCGGTAACAGCAAAGACTACGACATATGATTTTAAGTTGAAAAAACACTGTGGTCTCTTGGTTTATATATAAACAAATCTGCGCCTTAACCCTTTAACCGCCAAATTATTCAATCTGAATTTTCACCCACTTGAAGTTGTGTCTCGCTGACGCGATTCACAACTTCAAGTGAGTGAAAATTATTCAGATTTGACAAAATGGAGGTCAACTGTTTTCAAATATTGCTGATTGATGTCACATTTTATCTTTAACCTTTTCAAAAGGTCGTACATAATGTGCTAATAAAAAATATAAACCCGAATATATGCGGCACCGGCGGTTAAAGGGTTAAGGGGTAAACCAGTGTTAGAATAATGATGGTCCACCTTCTCCGACGCTAGCCAACATTATACCAAGACCGGTTCATCCCCTCGTATGTACCGGGTGCAGATTTTTAGACTTACTGACATTTGTTTGTGTCCAAGGGCAATTTGACAAAAAAATAGTACAGTTCTCCTTGTTTTCCTTGACCGGCAGTGAACTTTTAAAGAGTGCTTGAAGGGTATGTTGTGGAGGAGTCTGTGAGACCCAGACTACACCAACCAGACCTCGGAGGTAGGATCGCTACTGTTGAGTTGTTTGTTTGCCTGAAAAGTAGGCGGGCGTGCGCCACGTGTTTACCGCCCCAGAATGCTGGGATAGGTTTGGTCTGTCAGTGGGCCTGTGTCTGAGACGTTAGCACAACGTCAATTTAGGCCTTGGCCAGACTTTCTGTGTTTATTCCAGCTGTCAGCTGAATAATGCTGCATGCTGCTTGTACGATGTTGCTAGGAAAGCTGGGATCGTTTTGTCCTGCTGTGACAACTGCGATCCCTGTGTAGATCTACCTCACTAGGATGTGTTCACATGAAACTAACCTCATGGTATATTGCTTTGTAGCGGGAGTACTCTCACAAAGAATGGAATACGACATAGAATTGTTAAGGAATCCAGCATTTTTTTTATTTTCGACATTCTAAATTTTGCGCATAATTAATTAATTAATATCATTTGAGTATGCATTACTTTCTCTGCGAACCGGAATATTTTCCGGTTTCAGTTAGGCGCCCCTATTCAGTTATTTAGAACGAAGAGCTTGACGCTACACTCACTCACTCACTCACTCACTCACTCACTCACTCACTCACTCACTCACTCACTCACTCACTCACTCACTCACTCACTCACTCACTCACTCACTCACTCACTCACTCACTCACTCACTCACTCACTCACTCACTCACTCACTCACTCACTCACTCACTCACTCACTCACTCACTCACTCACTCACTCACTCACTCACTCACTCACTCACATTATGACGTTTAATACTCCCGCCTAGGCCTATAGTGTTAGCTAGGATTCCTGCCCTGGGAGACACACCGGGACAGGATCCATACACTTTGAAGAGAACTCCCGCTGCGAGATGAGCGTCAATCATTTCCTTGTACAACTCCCAAGATTTGAACATCAGACAAGCTGTAAAAAATGCCGGTACACCCTAAAAATAGTTACAGGCTCTAAACCGGACAAAACGTTTCTTTATGCAATGAAGCGTAACGGGCCTGCAGCAAAGACATGCTGGCTTGCAAAATGATTTCAGGAGATTCTGCCCTGCCAGCTGACATGTTTACAGCCTTGCCTTCTGTTGCCTGCAGCAGATGGTAGCCCAGCCACTCTCAAGATATATGCGTGCCGTCCACAATAAATTCTCTCACGTGTGGTAAATACGCTTTTAACGTTGATATAATGTTACCGGCAAGCCCGTTTCTTTCGGGAAGAAATTAATCCTGGGAATATTTCTGCTCAAGGACAACGTGATGATAACTTAAAACCATCTTCACTTATATTTCTGACGAACACCACTAACATGATGATAGATTTATAAAACAAATACTATATATAATACTGTATGCCTACATTGGGCGGCTCACGTGAAGCTAGAAACATTTTTTTACGTTTATTTAGGCATTTCGTCAACAAAAATCTTGATTTTTTTATCATCTCCTTTTCTTGTAAATATTTACATTTCCTCACCGCATGTAGCTTTTGTGCAATGCCTACACCTTTACCGAAATAAAAAAAGGATTATGGTCTGTAATATATTTTGCACTTCTAAGCGCAATGACTGAAGTACAATTCCAAGTTGCTACGTACGTTTACGACCCATATAGACCACTTCCTCAGCAGTCGTGACTCATATACGACATGTGTGTGCTTGCGACTAGTTGGTGCACCAGTCCTATACTTGCGATGCAGTTGGTGCACACTACGTTTGCTTTACGAATCATTTATGGACAGCGTTTCGTTTCCGAATGTGTGGTGCACGCGATCCACGGTTGTTTGAACGGTTATTTGTACATATCAATGCATTATGAACCGTGAAGAGTAAAGTGTATTATTACACCAATCTCAGGTGAGTTGGTGTTCGCAGATTCAGGTATTACATGGAGCTTCACACAAGTGATTATGTACCAACAGGTTGACTGTTTTCAGGTGATTACACAACTGGATGTGTATTTAGCACTATAATGGTCAGCGCCTCGGTAGGTACAAACCCATCGGCTCATCAATAATAACTCTGACAACGTTAACTATTAATATGACTCCATAAGTCTTTGTGTTAATATCGTCAGTTACTGCGGTAGCTCAGCCCACCATCCACGGGGTGGCCACCATGATAGCGTAATGACACACGACATATCATTCAATGGAAACACTACACTATGCTGATTGCTGTACTAGATTTTATCGACAGTAAATTTCTTTATGCCTTTGACCCGTTTCACCAAATGATGTATATTAATGGTGTATGGTAGGCTACTTTAAACTAACCCAGCATGTTATCTATTTATTGATTGTGGAGAAATGTTAGGTTCAAATTGCAGCAATTTCTAAAGACAATTTTTTAAATATTTTTTTTTGCGGTTTTTGAAAGTGGAGATAAATCAGAAGTTATGTGCATCAAACAGACTGAGTAGTATTAGTAGTAAATCATTCATTAAAATCTCACTCTTGTAATACAAATACAAAGATCACTAAAAGACACAAACTAGACTGTGTAAGGCTCTGACTTAAGTGTGACTAAGTGTGAGGCCCTGGTTGTGTGTGAGGCTCTGACTGACAGAGTGTGGGTCTCTGACTGATTGTGATGCTCTGGTTGAGTATGAGGCTCTGGTTGAGTGTGAGGCTCTGACTGAGTGTGAGGCTATGGTTGTGTGTGAGCCTCTGACTGAGTGTGAGGCTCTGACTTACTGAGTGTGAGGCTCTGACTTATTGAGTGTGAGGCTCTGACTGACTGAGTGTGAGGCTCTGACTGATTGTGAGACACTGGTTGGGTGCATGGCTCCGGTTGAGTGTGTGTCTCTGACTGATTGTGAGGCTCTGACTTACTGAGTGTGAGGCTCTGACTGAGTTTGAGGTTCTAACTAATTGTGAGGCTCTGACTGAGTGTGAGGCTTTGACTGAGTGTGAGGCTCTGACTGACTGAGTGTGAGGCTCTGACTGAATGTGGGACTCTGACTGAGTATGAGGCACTTACTGAGTGTGAGGCTCTGACTGAGTGTGAGTCTCTGACGTACTGATTATGAGGCTCTGACTGAATGTGAGGCTTTGGTTGTCTGAGTTTAAGTCTGAGGTTTTGACTGAGTGTGAGGCTCTGACTGAGTGTGACGCTCTGACGTACTGATTGTGAGGCTCTGACTGAATGTGAGGCTCTGACTGACTGAGTTTGATGTTCTGACTGAGTGTGAGGCTCTGACTGAGTGTGAGGCCCTGACTGACTGAGTTTCAGGCTCTGACTGAGTGTGAGGCTCTAACTGACTGAGTGTGAGGCTCTGACTGAGTGTGGGGCTCTGACTGAGTGTGAGACTTTGGTTGAGTTTGACCCTCTGATTGAGTGTGAGGCTCTGACTTACTGAGTGTTAGGCACTAACCGAGTGTGGGGTTTTGAGTGATTGTGAGGTTCTTACTGAGTGTGAGGCACTGATTGAGTGTGAGGCTTTGGTAGGAATTGATATGTTATGAATTGATATGAAAGGAAATATATCTTTCACAAAATGATAAGTTTGTTTAATGGCAATGCTCATACATTGGAACTAGCTGTCATGTGAATCACAGATGACGTAATGTAATTATGAAAGTATAATACCAGCTATATAGCTGACAGATGATTGACAGCTGACGTGATGCATTATTATGTACGTATAATACTAGCTATCTAACTGATGATTGACCTGTGCCGTAATGTAAGGATGTAAGTACAATATCAGCTGTCTAGCTGACAGATCATTGCCAGGTGACGTGATGTAAGAATGTAAGTATAATAGCAGCAATACCAGCTGTCTGACAGAGGCTTGACATGTGACATAATGTAAGAATTAAAGCATAATAGCAGCTGTATGACAGATGATTGACATGTGACGTAATGTAAGAATGTAAGTACAATATCAGCTGTCTGACAGATCATTGCCAGGTGACGTGATGTAAGAATGTGAGTATAATACCAGCTGTCTGACAGAGGCTTGACATGTGACATAATATAAGAATGAAAGCATAATAGCAGCTGTATGACAGATGATTGACATGTGACGTAATGTAAGAATGTAAGTACAATATCAGCTGTCTGACAGATCATTGCCTGCCAGGTGACGTGATGTAAGAATGAAAGCATAATAGCAGCTGTATGACAGATGATTGCCATGTGACGTAATGTAAGAATGAACGTATAATACCAGATATCTGACAGGTGATTTACATGTGACGTAATTTAATTATGAAAGTATAATACCAGATATCTGACAGATGATTGACATGTGACATACGGTAAGAATGAAAGCATAGTAGCAGCTGTATGACAGATGATTGACATGTGACATAGTGTAAGAATGAAGTATAATACCAGCTATCTGACAGATGATTGACATGTGACATAATGTAAGAATGAAGTATAAGACCAGATATCTGACAGATGATTAGGAATATATATACGGTATAATAACAACTGTCATAATGTTTAGCATGTCTGTCGTGGGAACTATCTCCAAAATCAACAATTAGATAGATGCATATACATGTAACTATACGTCGAGCCTCACATTAGTATATGCTTCCCCATGTGTAGTATAACTAAACACACATATATCGTCGCCTCGGAGCTAAAGGATCCTATCTGACACTCGTTAGAGTGGCAGATAGGATCCTTTAGCTCCGAGGCTACGATATATATGTTGCTATTGCAGATTATTTTCTCACTTTCTCGTCGCTAACCAGCTAACTAAGGCCTGTTAACATGTGGACGCATTAGCTTTGTGCTTAGTTGTGCCCATGCCTGCGACGCTGGCCCAAAATTATAACGTTTCGTTCTTGCTGGGTGGACCGCGCCTCCTTCCCCTTCCTAAACCCGGGATCTTGCGGTGTAAATCCCGCGTGAGGTCTGCCTCCCACCCTGGAATCTACGGGGGACGTAGTGTGGCTGAGATTCAATCCCGTTACACTCCCTGCCGGCCTAAAGCTTACTACACTTCCCGCCGACTTGTTACAACCGGACAAGAGATACTGCGGCACACTTTCACCTTTGGTCGGCTGTTTCAGCTGCCGTGGACTAGGGCGTCATTCATAGCCGCCTGCAACGGAGCCAGCCCTTTATGTACTAATACAAGGCTGACAAAGACACCAGCACTGGAAAATATCTGGGGCAACGTCTGGAATGGTGGCTCACTTTCGAGCCAAAAAATAGCGCTAATATGATCCTCATCAACCATCGGACTTTTACTTGTATTTCTTTCAAGTGGGGATAATCCGCAAAGGATTAGAGACGTTAGGGCATAAAGTGTGTTCTGTATGGACAGTGTAGAGGAATTAGCGGCCCCAACGCACAGTTGATCCTCTCTGTGGATCATTAACACAGGGATATGTGCTACCAGCAGGGTGTCCATTTCTAGAATCCAAGGCGCAAAAGGTGGCGTGGATTGCCAGAATTCTTTTGACGAATGATTGAGCTTGTTGACTGGGCAGGGCTTCAAAGAGGTGCGCATGGAGGCGTTCTATGCAGATGCTGTTTGCAGCGCGCAGGAGAGCATCTGAGGCGTTAGACACAGCAGAGCCGGCAGGAGCCCTGTAGACCTGCCATCACCGTGAAGAAGCCCTGAGAGCACGGCCTGTCTGCATCAAGGCGGATCTGTAGCCACGTGGGTTGACACAGACAGCGTGTAACAGACTCCACAAGGGGGCATGTAACGTACAGCATGGCTTACCAGTCTCAAAACATCTCTATATAACTCAACCAAAACACAAATAAAAAATACATTTACTACTAAAACATAACCGGGAAGAAACAATTTGATCAGTAACGGTGCAAGAAGAAAAATGTGAAACTACAGGAAGACTACAGCAGTCGTAGTGCAAGTCAACAGCATTGTCAACGTCAGATCTGCGCCATCAGCAATAAGGAATAGCTGTAGCAGCGCAACCTACAAGAGAAGGGAGACAGTAGCAACAGCAATAGCGGCAGGTGTAACAAGCCAAGGACGAAACAGCCACGCCATCGACTGCACAACCAGCTCACAGCAACAGCAGCTGCAAGTCTAGCAGCAGCAACTGAACCACTATAGATATATAGATATATGCTGATATTGCAGAAGCAACAGCAGCAGCAACTGTAGCAGCAACAGCGATGCCAGCAGCAGAATCACCTTGGGCGGCGACAGCAGCAGCAACAAGCAGAGGACATCGGTGGCTCATGTGATAATAGCGCCCCCTGTCTTCTGTGCCTGTCACTGTCTCTGTCAGAGGGTCGCAGACTGGCACGTGCATGCACTCTCTTATTCTGTGACTGTTGTGGACGGCTTGGCGCTCCCCATCACTCCTCACATAACATAGTAGTTCACGGTCAGCATTGGTGAAGTGGACACTATCAGAGTGGAGTGTTGGTGTTCCGTCATCCATCCATCCACTCACCACTACCTGAGCTGATACCATCACACAGGAACAGCTGACAAAGGCTAAGGCATTCACATCTACAGGGGAGTTTTGTTCCTGTTCGTTTAGCTGCATCAGTAGTGGACTACCATTGTGTCCAGAGGTCGCTCAACTGAGCAAAGCCCCCCACGCTGTCTGTTCAATAAGGGATCCACTCAACACATGGCTGAAAAAAATGCAGGATGATAAGGAGGTCGTGTTAAGGAGGTTGTTGGACAAGTAGAGTGCATCAGCTGTAGCAGGCAGCACAGTGGGATCAGGCTGGTGAACTGCCAGGTGAGTGGTTTTTCCACTTGTTGGTTCATGTAGCGATAGCGTTGTAGATAAGTTTGTCGATTATAGTGATGGGTACCTGACAACGAGGTGCTAACATGACTTGGCTGAAAGGAAAACCTCATTTACTTTGTAACAACAACAGCACGGCGAACCGTTAGCTTTCACAGAAAATGTAGTCAAAATCGCAACAAGGTATTTATTCAAAATGAGAAAATCCTCACATTTGCTCTCAAGAGGTGGGCTTCATCAGGTGGGTAGACCTCATGAGGTGGGTGGACCTCATGAGATGGGTGGACCTCATGAGTTGGGTGAATCTCAGGAGATGGGTAAATCTTAGTAGATGAGCGAACCTCATGAGGTGGGCTGACTGCAGGGGATAGGTATTTAAAATTACAATTTTTGTAAAATTATGTATTTTTAAGTTTAAAATAACACACTTTTCGTCTGTAGTGATTGTTGTATCCCCACGTGTTTAACTAAGCTATTAACATGTTGAGTAACTCAAACTTTTAAATACAATTATAAATATAATTGGTGTCTTCTGTACTCCGAGCTAATATTGCTGCAGATATAAATTCAAAACACACACTCGTTTGTTTGACTCCCAGAGCACAGCGTCATAGCGCATAAGTAGCAAGTAGGCCTATAACGTTGGTCTTCTACGTTCTTTGTAGAGATGGGAAAATAATCAATCGTGAGCACATGAACCAAACAAAAATAAAGTGCTATATTGATTCTTACTGAAAGATTTAGTCCCTCGCCACTATTTGTCATGCTAAGTGACTGAATGTATTTCTAAACCATACATATAGCCATTCAACAAGTCTGTGTGGTTATCGTGTTCAAGCTTAATGAATGAAAGTGGGCAGGTACATGTTCCAGTTTATTGTTCATTTTAAAGTAAGCTATTCTCTGAACTAACACAGAAGGATTCTTGATAATAACAGAAGAGACATTAGTCTTATTGCTATGATAGCATATTGTGGGGAAAATGTTAATGGGACTCGCTTCGCCATGCCACGTCAAAGAGAAGTACATGCTTCCTTTTGAAGTAAGAAAATACTTCTGCAAGAATTTGTACAGCATAATGATAATTATCTCCATAGCTGAGTTTGCTTGTAAATAATAAATGAACCGTCAATATAAGGCTTTACTTCGTGCATTGTTTTATTAACTGTCGGTGTTAATCTCATAATTAATCTAATATAATTTAAATTAGTCAATTCTCCTTTACCATGTTTTCGCTATAACTATGTTACTGCAAGCGTTAGTCACTGTGAGCGTGAGGTCTGTAGATAATTTAGTCACTGTAAGCGTGATCTCTGTAAAACGGTTATTCGCCATGAGCGTGATCTCAGAACAGAGGTTATTCATTGTGAGCGTGATCTCAGTACAGAGGTTATTCACCATGAGCGTGATGTCAGTACATAGCTTAGCTACTGTGAGCGTGATCTCTTTACAGAGATTAGTCACTGTGAGCGTGATCTCTGTACATAGGTTATTCTCCATGAGCGTGATCTGTGTATAGAATTTAGTTACTGTGAACGTGATCTCTCTACATAATGTATCACTGTGTGCGTGATGTTTGTGCACTGTAAGCGTGATATCAGTACAGAGGTTAGTCACCGTGAACGTGATCTCTCCACAGTGGTTAGTCACTGTGATCGTGATCTCAGTACATAGTTTAGTCACTGTCAGCGTGATATCAGTACAGAGGGTGGTCGCTGTGAGCGTGATCTCTGTACAGTGGTTAGTCGCTGTGAGCGTGATCTCTGTACAGAGGTTAGTCACTGTGTGCGTGATTTCTGTACAGTGGTTAGTCGCTGTGAGCGTGATCTCTGTACAGTGTTTAGTCACTGTGAGCGTGATCTCTGTACAGGTTAGTCACTGTGGGCGTGATTTCTGTACAGTGGTTAGTCGCTGTGAGCGTGATCTCTGTACAGTGGTTAGTCGCTGTGAGCGTGATCTCTGTACAGTGGTTAGTCGCTGTTTGCGTGATCTCTGTACAGAGGTTAGTCACTGTGGGCATGATCTCTGTACAGTGGTTAGTCGCTGTGAGCGTGATCTATGTACAAATGTTAGTCACTGTGGGCAAGATTTCTGTACAGTGGTTAGTCACTGTGAGCGTGATCTCTGTACAGAGGTTAGTCACTGTGAGCGAGATCTCTGTACAGAGGTTAGTCACTAAGAGTGTGATCTCTGTACAGAGGTTAGTCACTGTGAGCGAGATCTCTGTACAGAGGTTAGTCACTAAGAGTGTGATCTCTGTACAGAGGTTAGTCACTGTGAGCGAGATCTCTGTACAGAGGTTAGTCACTGTGAGCGAGATCTCTGTACAGAGGTTAGTCACTAAGCGTGTGATCTCTGTACAGAGGTTAGTCACTATGAGCGTGATGATCAAACATTTCACTCACTGTGACTGCGATCTCTGTACAGAGGTTAGTCGCAGTGAGCGTGATATATGTACATAATTTATCACTGTGAGCGTGATCTCTGTACAGCGTTTAGTCACTGTGAGCGTGATCACTGTGCAGAGTTTAATCACCTTGAGTATGATTTCTGTACAGCGCTTATTCACTGTACATAGCTTAGTTAATCACATGTGAGCGTGATCTCAGTACATGGTTTAATTGCACCCATCTTCGCGTCTGAGCCACCGTGTTGTAGCTACTAAGTTACTGTACAGGAGTTTATAGTCTCAATCGATTTGCGCTCGTGCCACAATTAATCCCTTTCAAACTGGGACTTGTTGCTGCGCTTAGCAGGAACCGGTCATCACCACGATCCTACCATGCCTGGATTACTTGTCGTTCTAAATAATAGATTCCCTCGTGATCTCTTAGTTTATGTCATTGCTGTTCTATGTCACGTGTGACTTGGGCGTAATTGGTTAATAGGATCAGAGAGATCAGTGACTTAGTGTCGGGGATAAGGACAGGCCACCTGGATCCTGTCTCCATAACAAGCATGGAGTGAGGATTGGCAGAGCGCTGCAGGGTATGCCATGTCAAATAATAAATCTCACGTTAGCCAAATTATTAATAATGCTGTCAAGCAGCTCATATAATTATACAGCAGGCCGTCAAAATACGCGGCAACCGGCGACGCCGCAATCCACATATTGACAACTTGGCCTCGCGGATACTGATACCTCCTTTTTCGTAATGGATAAAGCCCGAGGAACTGTACATTTTTAGCTTTGAAAAAGGCCGAGGCCAAAGGCCGATGCCTTTTCCAAAGCTAAAAATGTAGAGCTCCGAGGGTTTTTAACTGACTTAACACATCTGACCACAATAAGGATCCTTCATAATTGACTACTCGGTCACACCTGACTGATTATAGCACCATATGCCTACCATGATAATTGGTCTGTACTTGATCAACAATAACTCCCCATTCCCGGCTTAGAATGTAGTGGTTGGACAAAGAAAATAATGTAGTGGTGTGTTTTAATACAAAAGAAAACACGTTTATATTTTATAAAACACATGGCGCCAGATGACTCTTAATGTTGGAGAGAACACACCCTGCTTGTTTTAATACCCTTTAAAGCCACCTAATTTCACATCATTGGTTTATAATGCAAGTGATCTCTAAAGGTTCTATATGCATTTTAAAATGGTTACTGATCGAAGACCCTCTGTCCCTTTGAATGGCGAGTAAAGTACTGGTTATCTGGTTATATTCCCGATAATTCGAAGTAAATTGTGACATTTCTTATCGAGCTCTAAGCAATCCATAAAGCGTTTCTAAAGTGTTGAGGTAGGGGCACCAGAATAAAATGCATTTGAAATAGGGAATATCGAGCGTCATTCTAAAATCAGTCGTCAGCTTTCATAAGCAGAAATGCTTATACTATATTTAAATTAACAATACCTAATGAAAAACTATCGTCCTGTAACGTGAAAATTTTCACTGAAATCAAATGATTTTTAGGCTGATGATTTCGATTAAATTTGGATTTGTTTAAAGATATCTACACTAGTGTCACGTACCTGAGTGCGCTACAGTCTCCCAACCATTGGTAAGTGCTTTAGTGGGTGTTCTATGAGCAAACATCCACCTATATACTATACCACCTCTATATTGAAGATCGAATAGATTGAATACGCACATAAAGGCGTTTTTACATACAATAAACATTGTGTAGGACACATCAATGCATGATTATTAGTACTCAATATATTATTTCTTTTCTACAGAGTACACAAAATACGCTAATTTATTAGGTATATTTTCGTAATTTTTATGTAAAACTATTGTAAGTTGTGGTTTGTATAAATGCCAAGTATTCCGTTCTCAATTATGTACAAGTAGGTCATAGCATTAGGAAATTATATTCAACTTGTAAAACAATCAAATTGCTGTCTCTACAAAAATGACACAACCTCTCTGCAATTAAGATAATATATAGTCCTGTTTTAATTTTTAGCAAGTGACTTGAACATCTCAATCTAGGAAATACATGGTTGTGTGCTCTAAACATGTTAACATGTAAATCTGGTCTTAATTATATTTTGAATGTCGAATAAACTGCTAATTTAATTGTATTTCTAATATCAGTAAGCCAACTATTCTTAAAATGTTCTTGTAATTTGGTTTAAAAAAATATGTTGTTTTCTATCAAATATATTTCAAAATTGAGAAAGTTGGGATATCTATGATTAGTCAAAAACACAATCGTTAGCCAATATTTACTACAACCTGAACAGTAATGTAATGCGATAGGCTATTTTTCTACCCCCCCCCCCCTAAAAAAAATGGCTTGTTTAGGAGTACATGAACCTAAAATACGTCTATAAATGTTGATCTAAACAGTCTCAATAATCTCGCAATGTCCATACCCCATATCTCTGCTCCATTGAGGAGAATGGATCACACGATTTTATCAAAAACCTCAATATATATATTTACAAATGAATCTCCACATATCCAAGCGGATTTACCTTGTTGCCTGATATATCTTATCTTGCTGTATTTATATGTTAAGCATATCTAAAGTGATCACTTCTATTTTATTTTGCCAAACATTTTAATAAGGCATCACATTATTTCCTAGTGTAGTGATGTGTGTTATACGTGTTAGAGAGGACTCGAACAAATAAGTAAAAACCATGTGTACACATGTTTTCGGTGAAGTTAGCATTTACTTTTATTACACTAATAATATTCATACTATTTCCCATTCCATGAACGTGTGGCGTATACATGATTAGGGGTTAAATATAACTGACACGGTATGAGGCACGGCGTGACATCTTTATTCCACTATGTGGAAGTGACATATATTCACTAAATATTCAAAATAAACATGGTGAAGACAATGCAAAATTTAATAGGTTTCCCATCTCTACAGTAATATAAAAACATGACAACATTATGAACACCTTGAGTATAATTAAGGTGACTTAACATGATTTATAACATAAAACATTAGTCATTGAATACATTACAATTTAAACATGTTAAACACCCTTTTTATTTCACCCCTGGTAAAAGGGAAGTTGCAAATTTGTGCAAAAAGTGTTTGCACTGTTAAAGGGATGATTACACTCTAAACAATATAGGTTCTTTAAAAAGAACCTTTCAGTACTATTACCATGCAACCCCAGGAGAACCCTGCAAGGGTTCTCCAGGGGTTGCACGGTAATAGTAATGAAGGGTTTCTTCTGAAGAACTTATATTGTTTAGAGTGTAGTATGATTAGTGCCTTAATGGGAGGAATGGAGAAGCCATTATTGTAAGACGTTGTATTGTTATTATTCCTTGTCACGCTGAACAGTAGGTCCTCATGTCAGTGCTGGACCTTGCAGCTCAGGGCCCGTATTCTCGGCTCAGGGCTCCAGAGAGACCGTGGAGAAAAACATCCGAGTATTCGAGAAAGGCCGTGAGTGTTCCCTAAGCTCCGTGATTCTTCAAAAGGTTTCAAATCACCCGGGAGCATTCATTGTTAAAAAAACGCACTATCCACCAAAATATGTCACAGACATCAATCTTACACCTTAACTGTGATCACTGTCTGTCGAAATTGTGTTGGCAAAGCAAATATGCCTACCCGCAGTAAACACATAATTAGCCAATATTAGTTTAATGTTGGGCCCGCGACTCATAAAGTGACCCAACAGTAAATCAACATTGGTTGAACTTTTAGTCTTTAGTAAATCTGGCCGGTTTAGGCGCGCTTCTCGTCTGGTCCAGTTTCAAGCTCAACCGTGCGCCGGGCGAGCCTGACTTTCCAGGTGCCTGTTTTTTCATCTTCAGTTAGGCCTATTCCAGTGACCGTAGCTTCATAAAACCACCCATTTTTTGAATTTATACACTGAACTGCTTGTCTGATACTAAAGATAATGTCTAAATGTTAAAGGCTAAATGCTAAATGGCTAAGACAAAATAAATGAGGACTGCAGCAGGTCTACATGTATACACGTACAGACACTCAATTATTGCACGTATTATTCGAACGAATAAGGAATAAGTAACTGTTACTTATTCCTTATTGAATAAGGAATAAGGAATAAGGAATAAGTAACTAACTTTATTGACGTCTGGGTGCAAGCCCAAGTAGAATTTGGGCGGTTATATTTTCCTGGCCCGAACCGTGTGGGGGCTCGAGCCCATTTCATGCGCTGCAACCAATTCTGCGCCTGTCTCGCCGGGCTTGCGCCCGGGCTAATGACGGGCTGGCCAGCGTTAACGCAGGCCAGCCACTGATGAAAAATCTGTCCCATTTTGTGAAATCAGTACTGTATGGTTGGTCCCTATAATTTTACGAAAGTATAAAAAGCAAAAAGAGCGGATAGACACGTTTATAGCGTGTAAAATGAGAAATACTAAATTTTCATTTGAGATAATTATTAAAACATAATCTTTTCAATCAATATTAAATGTGCTCCAGATTACATTGTATATGTATTAGATTAATAACTAAATATTATTATTAACGTATTCCATGCGAATAAAATACTTGAAAATTACAATCCGCAATATATGTTGATCACCAAATAGAAGTTATGTTTCGGTATATAATGGATGAGATAGATAATGCATACGTCAAATAATATCTCTTAAATGTGATCCCATCCCAATAAAATGACAATAAATGCATTTGGTTAAATCACCGACATCTCTCCAAATGTCACAGATTTCAGTATGTGTATTTTAATCAGCATATATGTTGGAGTCAATCATCATTGGGATCACGATTACCCTGAATAGCTGAAGGTAATATGTCAACTATCGGTTTCCACTTTAATTATCTGTTACACCTAAGTATTCGTTTCGTGAAAGGATTACAATCTACTCTTTTGTCTCACCCATCGCTGTATTTTTTAACCCTTTAAACGCCGGTGCCGCATATATTCGGGTTTTTATTTTTTATTAGCACATAAAGTACCACATTTAAAAGATGTTAAAGATAAAGTGTGACATCAACCAACAAGATTTGATAAGATTTGACCTCCATTTTGTCGAATCGGGATAAATTTCACTCACTTGAAGTTGTGGATCGCGTCAGCGAGACACAACTTCAAGTGAGTGAAAATTTACATTGAATAATTTGGCGGTTAAAGGGTTAAACCCCTAGATATTTCTACACAGGAGCGCAATCACCAAGTATGGTTATATACATAATGGTACCAGTATCTCAAGAGTTAGCTGCTTAAGAAGACGTGACCAGTGGACAAACACGATACGTCAATTTGATTCGGGTATTTACCATGGTTGATATTTAAACCTTTTGTAACGATCTATTTATATTCTAAATAAACAAAAGACCCATAGAAATCTGGCTGTGTTGATCTATCATACTGACCTATCACGCTGGATGCTCAACGTTTCGTCTGTCATGATAATAAAGATAATAATAATAAATAAACATTTATATAGCACCATATATCTGTAGCAATCATAGGCGCTTCACATGCGATAATTTGTCCAGTCACTGTAGCGTTTATTTAAAAGTAAAATCTATGTAATAAAAACGGGTAAGTGTAGATTTAAAAACAGCTTGAAAGTATATCTTCGCTGAGATATTTCACAGATAATGGTAAATTAACGGAAAGCCGTCGTCAACAGGTAAGTTTGATGCATGACTTGAATTGACTGAATGTATTGTCTTCGCGCAATTTTTTGGCAGTTTGTTCCATTCTAGAGCAGCAGCGAAAGAAAAGGCTCTCTCTCCGAATGTTTTATGTGTGGTTTTCGGAACAACCCTTCTCCTTCATATCGGAGATTGCGCGCTGGAATGTAGGGGGTTAATAAGTCTGTGATATATGGAGGAGCCTTGTCATTAAGAGCACGGTATCATTGTCAGTAGCATAATGCCATTTATATATCATCACAATTATGATATATCATGATACTTAGCCGGACGCTACCACCAAGTGCAGCCTCATTCTCAGTGATTGTGTCACTCGTTCTGATATTTCAAACAACGCTGACGTGAACTTATGGTCTTTATGGATTTATCTGTGTGTTAGTTCACGTACAAAGAGATTTGTGTTTACATATGATGAATTATGCATACGCAACCCTCAACACTTTAACCGCCAAATTATTCAATTTGAATTTTCACCCACTTGAAGTTGTGTCTCGCTGACGCGATCCTCAACTTCAAGTGAGTAAAAATTATTCAGATTTGACAAAATGGAGGTCGACTCTTTTCAAATCTTGCTGGTTGATGTTATATTTTATCTTTACCATATTTAAAATGTGGTGCTAATAAAAATGAAAACCGGAATATATGCGGCATCTGCGGTTAAAGGGTACAAGCGCTGAGATATTGTATATAAACCACGGACACCAAAATGTTATCTTCAATTTAAAGTCATCATAAATGTCTTAAGTCATTTCGTTCTGCTTCAGTTGAATACCCATGTTATGGGTCTGCGGCCATTATAAATATTGGAATTATTACAGTGCGGGGCTCGACTTTAGACGTCAGAATTCTGACGTCTAAATTTGATTCCCGCACTGTAATGGTTAAATGCGTGAATCAACTAATACTATTTCACTAGTTGGTATTGGAGCGAGTTACTATCATTCTTAAAGCAGGTCAATAGCTTAGCTTCACCGATTCAACATATCTACTTCTGCCACTCCTTAGATATCACGACTTTTCTTGCTCAATGGAATCGTCTACGGGCTACCTTAGAGTTTCCAGCGAGGTAAGATGAAGAAATAGTCAATTCTAGACGTCGGTGAAAAGTGGTCGCAGTGATAGACAACATGTTTCAATGCTGTATCTGCATTACGTCATTGTTTGACCGGGGTTTATATAATATTGATTCTAAAGTCTAAAGTTGATCCCCACAGTGAATTAAAATATTTATAATGACCCATACTATAGACCTATACTATAGGTATTCAAATGAAGCGGCGAAAGCTAACGGAGACATTTGTGATGTTTTCAAATTGAAAAAAACACTTTGCTCTCCATGGTTTAGTTGATGATATCTCAGCGCTGTAAGAGTTAATACTGGCAAGCCGTGGGTAGAAGCACACAGGCAACAGTTGTCAGATGTGACAAGCGTTTGATCTCTGGATCGATCCATTTCTCCAAACGCATCCATCCATGCTGTTTGTGATGTGGACCATGTAGAGATGAACCGGGTTGTATAGTAGTGGAACCTCTAATATCAACAGCAAAAGGGTTTTATTCATAATATTTCACCTCTAGTTTCCACGAAGAATAACAAGATTATAAGAAGGAATGTTTAAAAATAGACACGTACATTATTGTACAATTGAATGATTACAATGTAGCAGGTATAGTCGAAAAAGTTCTTATTGTCGAGCGCTAATTGGTGTTGATCAGGTGCTGTTGATCAGGTGTTGATTAGAATCATGTTGATCAGTTGCTCTGAAATGCATTGCTATGATATTTCTCAGACGCATGTTGATCTAAATACGTGGTGAACACTCTCTGATATCATGTCATCACACTTTATATGTAATCCTTCTATTTGTAAGTCACATGTTGCAAAATCCACTTGTACTTGTGTCAGCTCACTTCTGGGAGTTGTGTCAATGGCTAAGGTACATTGACCTGTACCTGATGCACCTTGTTTTTGTTAATCCACCATACGAAAGCTACGTTTACTATGTATAATACCATTCACATTATCATCATTCAAAACGTGTCCGTGTATGTTGACTTCTACTCACCATAAGACGGTCTTGTTAATAATTTGTTTGCATTTGCTTTATTATTTTGTTAATCTCAAAGTAATCTTTGTTTCAATACTTTTTTGCATAGCTACTTATGTCACAAACAAGTGTGACTCCATACTACATTTTTGTTGTCTTGGTTATTGTGTCAGTGATTGAGGGGTTTGAACCCATCATGACCCTTCCCATGGCACCTTAGATGCTAATGGGCCATACCCTGAAACCACTGTGGCTTTCAGATTGACCAGTTCATGAGCATGCAGCCTGTGTGAATCCCAGCCAGCTCTACCGATGCCCCAAAATACGGGGAATTCTTGGTCAGCGTCAGACCAGCTGGTCCAGTATTCATCCTACATTTGGCCAACCCCTGCTATCATGTTGAATGCCTATCCACCTATATCCCAGGTGCTCGTAACCCGGGGCTTTTCGCGTGAGACATGGCCATTTCAGGGCAAACCGGACAAGACTAATGGAATCTAAGAATCGCTTCTTAGCCGTCTCCAGACTCTTTGAACGCCACTACAGACTGAGTGGCTTCTTGAGGCATTCTCTCTGACACACAAGCACCTCACAAATTAAAGCCAGTCTGAATTATTATTCTGCGGAATGCGACCTGCGTCTTTACAGGCCGCTCTTTGCTTTGTGCAATATTCCCTTTTCACGCCAACACCCGCCTTTGTCTAGATAAGAGAGGCGCCTGGCCTAAGTACCCTCCTTTCACCATCAATTCTTACCGCGTCGACATTGTGAACGTCAATACACCGCCACTTGTAACTCACAATAAACAATGCTTTACAGGTTCATTCTGGATTTCTATAGCTACCCTTATCGAATTTACTCATCAACAATCTCTCATCTGTCTTTTAAATTAGTACACGCCCATCTCCTACCTTTCTATTTGTGTCCCCGTATTCACGCATGCTAAATTTCTAACTGTTGCGCTTGCAGGCACACACGCCCATCTGCTACATTTATATATATTGTACCTGCAGACACACACGCCCATCTGCTCCATTTATATATATTGTACCTGCAGACACACACGCCCTTCTGCTACATTTATATATATCATACCTACAGACACACACACGCACATCTGCTACCTATATACTAGTATCTAGTATACACGCAGTTGCACACGCCCATATGCTACATTTGTATATTTACGTACCTGCAATCAAACACGCCCATATGCTACATTTACATATATTGCACACGCCCATCTGCTACATTGTACCTAGAGACACACACGCATATCTGCTACCTACATGTATATGCTAGCATATATTGTACATGCAGTCGCACACGCGAATCTGCTACCTTTCCATCTCTTGTGCCTGCAGTCACTTGCAACAATCTGCTACCCTCATATCCATTGTGCCTACAATAATTGTACACTCCTAACTGATGCTTTTTGTCTAGTGTTCCCAGAGTCATACATGCCCATCTGCTACTTCTCCAGGCTCATAGTGCGTATTTGCAGTAACGCACGCCTATATGCTACCTTTTCATATATTGTGCATGCAGTGACATGCACCAATGTGCTACCCTTATAAATACTGTACCTACAATTGTACAATGCAGTCACATACATCTATATACTACCTTTTTCATCTCATGTTCTCACGCTATCTGCTACCTTTATATATATTGTACCAGCAGTCCAACACGCACACTACCTTTCTATGTTAGGCTATATATTTTCAGAATATTAGAAGCCGATAGGTATGTTTGAAGAAAAGTTGAACATTCTATTTTCTAACCTAATTGGGGTATGGATAATTCGAAAAATGTCCTTTTTAGGCCGGCAGTTGGATTTATATTTATATATACGTATGCTGTATTTGTGCCCACATTGGCATCATAATATTTGCTCCATTTCTATATTTATTTTGTCATATTTTGCATCTTCAACGTGCAAGTACGCGGTTGATTGTGTTGGCTATAGGAAGTTTAATGTGGCAGAGATTGTAAGACTTGGGTGTGGTCGCTGTGAATGAGTGTGGGGCTGGCCTGGGTCTGCCCACTCTCCCTTTATCACCGCTAACCATCACTGGCGTGATGTAAACGTGTCAGCCAACCCAGCAGGCTCAACACGTTAAAACATTGTTGGCTTAACTACATTTTTTCAACATTTTGTGTCTGCTGTCAACGCTCTACACTACCATGTCACACGTCCTCTGGTGTGCTAAAAAGGCACATGCTGAACAAGATACTATAATAATATTACGTGAATATGACAAAATTAATTTATAATTATAATTGTCATATAGCTAATCAGTTATTAGGTTTTGGGCGGGACGTTTTGCATTGGACACATTATTTCATTCACTTTTACTATGGGGCAATATGCTGAGCTTTATTTTGTTCACACTCTGCCTCAAGCAAATATATTTATTTCACCTTCCCGGAAATTACATTCTGTTTTAAATGTAAACTAATTACAGACGATGCAGGTGCACTCATTGTATAGCACAACATACAACCAATTGTCATAACCAATTGTCGTGGACCACCTAATACAATATCCTGTCTGTTCTGGTATGCTGCCGTGCAAAGCCAAAAGGCAGTATCTGCTTACTTTACAAGTAAGCAGATATTGCATTTTGGCTTTGCAGAGCAGTATGAACCCCCCCCCCCCCTCGTGATTAAATGGTGGGTCCTAAAACAATGTCAGAAAACAATGACAAATCGTTGTAATTGTACGGAGAACATTGACATTATTATGTTAACTGAAGTTCAATGGCCGGTTGGGGACGCCCGAATCCCCATCACCTTTATTGAGCAGAGCTTCTGGCCTTCTATCATCACTTCACTCGGGCTACATGTAGCCGACATTGCGGCAGCATTGTGTCACGAATCTTAGGTAGTAGCATCTAAAGGTGGATGATATTGTGTCAGTATGGTGCTCCATGATTTTGTTTTAACCATTTAACCGCCAAATTATTCAATCTGAATTTTCACTCACTTGAAGTTGTGTCTCGCTGACGCGATCCACAACTTCAAGTGAGTGAAAATTATTCAGATTTGATAAAATGAAGGTCAACTATTTTCAAATATTGCTGATTGATGTCGGATTTTAGCTTTAACATGTTTGAAAGGTGGTACTTAATGTGCTATTAGTGAACGAAAACTCGAATATATGCGGCACCAGCGGTTAAAGGGTTAATATCAGGTAGAGGACGTTGGTACTGTGACAGTATTGTGAGTGTCAGGAATATGTTAGGCCAGTAAGAGCCAGTTAGCAAAAACTCACCATCCATAAAGTGCACTGCAATGGAATGCCATCAAGTGATTGATTCCATTGCTGGACATAATGTCTTTTTTTCTGCTGTGTATTTCCTGTGCGTCCCTTCAGATCTTCAGTGTGTATTGTTAGACTACTATCGCAGAGAATGCACCTGACTATTTACAGAGTGCCGGTGATAGGTTTTATTAGGACAGTAGAATGGGGCAGGTTTTGGTGGTCGGACCTGGATCCTCCAGTGTTTTATGGTGTATAAGCATCAACTAAGGACTCAGCCCAACCCATCTGTCATAAAGATGTGGCCCCGTCCTTAACGTGGGTCCAGCATTGCACCACAGATGGACATAATAGAGGGGGTTGCATCTATGAGTTCTTTTTTATTCAGCGTGGAGTCCATTTGGCCCCAGATTATCGGCTGCCCCCTCTTGGGTCACGTTATTTATACATCAGCTCCTACCTTGTCTCATCAGTGTGTAATGTATCATCAGAGAAATAGAGAGAGAGTACGCGTTACGTTGTCGTATCAGCGCATGTCTAAGGTTCGAGCTTTAAGTTGTCTGATAAGCGTACAGGTGCTACAAAGTGAGAATACGTTTTACATTGCCTTATCAGCGTACAGGTGTTATAGATTAAGCATTGTCTGATCACCGTATACAGGTGTTACAAAGTGAGAATAGGGTTTACGTTGCCCCTTAGCTTACATGTGTTATAGAGTGAACGCTGTCTGATCAGCGTACAGGTGACAATAGGCTTTGCGTTGCCCTTTAACTTACATGTGTTGTAGAGTGAGCGTTGTCTGATCAGCGTTCAGGTGTTACAGAGTGAGAATAGGGTTTACGGTGCCTTATCAGCGTACAGGTGTTACACTGTGTTACGTAATGCCGAAACAATCTTATTTTATTCCGGAAATTACATGGATGGATTGGCGATGATTTTGGAAATAATAATAATTTTTATTGGCATGCTTATATGAAATTAAAAATGTTCTTTTTCAATATTCGTAGCAGCGCTTTAAATTTAGTAAAAGTAAAATGCGCAGCTTTATAATTTAAATATTTACGTTTTTTTGTCGATGATGATAATACGTTATATTATTCTGATGCTATTTCGCAGATATAAGCTGTTCCTTCCTGTATTGGAATGATAAACGCGAATCTTCAAACCCCCTATTATATATATGCCTATAGCTTATATCTGCGTAATAGCATCAGCATAATATAACGTACATATTATGTACGTTATATTATGCTGATGCTATTTCGCAGAGATAAGCTGCTCCTTCCTGTATTGGAATGATAAACGCGAATCTTCAAACCCCCTATTATATATATGCCTATAGCTTATATCTGCGCAATAGCATCAGCATAATATAACGTACATATTATCAGAAATACATGGTTATGTATTTCTGATATTATGTACGTTATATTATGCTGATGCCATTTCGCAGAGATAAGCTGCTCCTTCCTGTATTGGAATGATAAACGCGCATCCTCACACTCCCTATTTTGCTGAAGGCATACCTTTCTACCACCTTACTGGCCCAAGGGAATAATCTAGGTCAAATCCCCATTTCACAGCCAATCGTACTACTTAATCTTGAGCCGTACGTTGAGATAGGTAATCGCCTGGGAGTAATCACTCTTCTGATAGGCTGATGGCAACATGATGAATAATAGCGCACATGCCGTAGCAGGCCTCAGCAGGGCGCTGGGCCTGCGCCCCGTGTTACATGAACAGCCAGGCGGCCTACAAGCCCTAACAACAGACACTGCTTATTGTTCTTAGCCTTTGTACCAGCGATGTTTTACTGGACAGAACGGCAATAAAGCCATAAAAAAACGGCGCTCCGGCCATTGATTTCATCATAGACTAGGAAAAGATTGGAGATTTATGTAATACGGAGTTCCGGTTGGTGAGGGTCGCAGACTCGGCTATATTCTGAGCCTGCGTACCATCACGAAGAATAAGAGAGGTAAACTTCTACTATGCACAGTATAATTCGTAGCCTCGGAGCTAAAGGATCCTATCTGCCACTCTAACGAGTGTCAGATAGGATCCTTTAGCTCCGAGGCGACGATATGACCGTGATATGGCTAAGAGTCAACTGAAATAATCCTTACAACGCTGAAATAGTCTTGTACAAACCATGGAGACCAAATGGGTCATTTTTCAATTTGAAATCAAAATTTAATCTTTCCGCTTCATTTGACTACCTATGTTGTGGGTCTACGGACATTATAAATATTCAACTCTTTCAGTGCGGGGATCGACTTTAGACGTCAGATTGTAGATGTTTGATTCTGACTTTTAAAGTCGGTCCCAGCGCTGAACGGGTTAATAGAGCACGCATATCGTCGCCTCGGAGCTAAAGGATCCTATCTGACACTCGTCAGAGTGGCAGATAGGATCATTTAGCTCCGAGGCGATGATATGTACTCGCTGCTTTACATTTTACGCTCCTCAACTGGTCCAGGAGAACTTGCTGACGATAATGAGACGCATCAGATGACACAGCCCTACAGACATGCTATACAAAATTTGAACACTCAAGGAATGAGACCGAGCAGGCTACCTTTCTGTCACGGAGGATCCCCACAATACTGCATCATTACTAGTCAGTGGGAAGGAGGACGAACCCGCGAACGAATAATTACTTTTTTTCAAGGTAGTTCTGGGGACTTCACCTGGCCTTTAATCCTTTCAAGCCTAAATTTACCATTTTTATATTCATGCACTACAAGCCGCGAATTTCTGTCGCGATTCTCGACTTGTAGTGGCCGAAGATGATTTGATGTGGTTCAAACATTGAAGAAAATTGCCATGTATTGGTAAACCAGATTAATGGAAATTTTCAGTCTAAAACCCTTGGTTCTAGGAAAATCAAGTCTGTTTTCATGGATGTAAAATGATCCTTTAATGTATCGCGAGGGCTTGAAGGGTTTAGCCATTCAGTTGCCCACGCTACAGTCTTCTATTGTTTCTATTCTATTGCGTTACTACAGTAAAGGATCCTATCTGACACTCGTCAGAGTGGCAGATAGGATCCTTTAGCTCCGAGGCGACGATATTCATTTCGTATATTCCTGTTCGGCTTCTCCATCGCGCTGCTGTAGAAGAAGGAGGAGAAGAAGAAGGAAAGCTAATTCAACCGTTAAATACATAATGGTTTGGGGAGGCCCCCATAAAGCTCATATGGTCGCTGGCATGGAGGCCACCCATTTGATACTGACAGTTCAGTCAATGATGTACAATATAAATTAAATTATCCAAATTCTACACACACACAAATAAGAACGCACAGAAGTACACGTGCGCGCACACAAATATATAAAAACAAGATGAAATATGAGATTGTACATGTAATACTGTTATAATTATATGAATAAAACTCAAGATGGAAATATTATTAATTAAAATTCCATGCCGGCCAAAGTGTAGTTCTTGAGGATGCCCAATGAAGAACGGTATTATACATCGCGTGGTATTGTACTACCAATCAACAGTAGTCATTTCGTTGGGATGATGTATAATAACTCACTCGGGTCGCATTGGTAATAATGATGCATGTTATAATTGACTAGCAATAAGCTGCTGGATACAGTGTCCAGTTTTTCTCCTGCATGCTGCTCACGGTACCAGTACACAGAATAACGGGTTCATCAGCACAGCACAGCAAACAAGTAATTCAATACTGGTATGATGTTGGTTCAGCGACGTAGATAATGAACCAACTTTATATTAATATTGGGTCAATATATAGTATGTTCGTTGTTGGTTTTCATGGCACTTGTGGAGAGGTAAATAATCAAAATGTCAAGTTCTATTTCGCTCCTCCTCTCTTAATATAGGACATGAATGGTATGATTAAATCATATGTTTCACTCCAAAAACGTATTTGAATTAAATAATACAATTTGCTGCCTATTGTACTGGCAGGTTAACTGGCAGGTGAAGATAAATGAATGGATGAATGAATGAATGACTCAATCAATCAATCAATCAATCAATCAATCAATCAATCAATCAATCAATCAATCAATCAATCAATCAATCAATCAATCAATCAATCAATCAATCAATCAATCAATCAATCAATCAATCAATCAATCAATCAATCAATCAATCAATCAATCAATCAATCAATCAATCAATCAATCAATCAATCAATCAATCAATCAATCAATCAATCAATCAATCAATCAATCAATCAATCAATCAATCAATCAATCAATTAATTAATTAATTAATAATTAATTATTTAATTAATTAATTAATTAATTAATTAATTAATTAATTAATTAAATAATTAATTAATTAATTAATTAAATAATTAATTAATTAATTAATTAATTAATTAATTAATTAATTAATTAATTAATTAATTCATTAATTCATTAATTCATTAATTCATTAATTCATTAATTCATTAATTCATTAATTCATTAATTCATTAATTCATTAATACTTACATGAAAAAAAGAAAGAATGAATGAATGAAATAAACTACTGAGAATGTTTATTTCATAATGAATAAGAATCAGATGGTATTTCCTTCCAGACACAGGGTCGAACTTAGGACTCTAGCGGACTGTCACGGTCACAGAGGCTTTCTATATTATGTGATTATTCCAAACAAACGCAATAAAACAGAAGAATCGCCAGTATAGGGACCACCTTAGCATGGACATCTAAAGCGAAAACACTAAAACAGCGAAAAAAATAAGTACTAATTATTCAACGCTCCTTTATAAAAAACACAATATATTCACGTCAGACACACGTAGATGAACACAATGTAGCATGTACTAATCAAGAAACTACCACGAGTGCGTTTTGCAAAACGTCGATGAGGCCTGACGTCTCACTTCCGAGTTCAGACTTCCGATTTCTGACTTTCTAATTCTGAGTTCGGAAGTCGGAACATGGAAGTTGGAAGCTGGAAGGCACCGCCATGCTATTCTTATTACACTTCAAGAACAGTAACTCACTTATGTTTTCTATTACACTTCAAGAACAGTAACTCACTTACGTTTTCTATTACACTTCAAGAACAGTAACTCACTTACGTTTTCTTTAAAAATAAGATTACAGTTAGATTTCATTTACATTTTAGAATAGCAACAATTATTTATATTCATCTATGTACGTTGAGACACTAGGAAGACGAATCTAATCTGGTTAGAAATATTCACGACTTTCAACAAGAAATGACTATCAATATTCTAGCAGGCAGCATTGTTTTCTGAACTTGGGTCTCTGTGATATATATGTCATATTTCTAGATGACAGCAACACCCAGGGTTCTCAATACGACGCCTGCTAAACAACTCACCAACATATCAGAAATGTATCTACATCCTAGGATGATTGGCGAGACATATGGCTACATACACAATTCAAAAGATATGATGTACTGTTATTATTAGCTACGATAAATTTACAAAGCATATTTCCATTTTGCAACCCATACATGTGAAGAGTTTGGAGCGGTGACTGTTCTCAGTCCTCCACATCTAGCAATATATTTGTTGATACCGTATTGATTATAGATGAGCTTTTCTACTTTGATGACATTTCTGTATCTGTGTTGATTCATTCAGTTCATCCTGTGAATAAATCCGGTCATATATACGAGTCCACGGTGGCGTATTTGACAGGGTAATTTTGTCTCCGGCACAGGTGGCGGTTTCCATCGGAAAATCTGATCCCCGTTATTTGCATGGTATTATGGAAATCAGAATTATGGCAATTATCAGGACACACTTTCCCGTGTACGACGCTGAACGAAACGCGCCGACCGTCTGATGTCTAGAGATGTCGCCATGCAGATGTGGTGTGTTTTTTATAACTTATATGCAATATTTTGAGCTTAAAATAATACATCTGTTTTGTTATATATCCACAGATCATCCATGGTATTGTATACATAAGTGTATATTCACATGGTTAGAAACGTGCCGTTTTTTCTCACATTGTTACGCTTCCTCAGACGGAATATTGGACCCAATCCAGCTCATTTGGGCAGGGAATGGCCAGAAGCCGCATTCATTGATGTGCATGTAAATTTTATAATTTAGAGCCTGGGTATTTGGCTATGCCTGATTGTATTATGTGGCTGCTTAATATGGACAAGATTACAACCTTGCCAGCATTATCTGGCAGACAAGGGTCCAATATTGTAACTATCCAGTACCTATTCATATCATACTATATATCAACTAACAAACTCCACAACGTCCTGGCTTAAAGCATTAGTTCACTCTCAGGTCTGTTTATGTCTAATAGTTATTTAAATGTCCATACCCAGGTTAAAAAGTTTGAAAGTTGAGAACTGTGTTATATAGGATCATCGTAAATCTATATTATTTCTCTTCATCCTCCATTTGAAAGATATATGTACCCGATATGTGTGTTTTTCGGAATGTCCATAAGATTAATAACAACCATCTCTTTATTATAATGGCTTTGACCAAGCCGCTGAGGGTCTAGATAAAGGGTCCTATGTTGATTTGCTTTGTGTTTTTGAAATGATCAACTGTGAGGAAATCCCTTCTTTTTTGTCAGTACATCAGACACGAACATCCCATGAATATTATTTGTGTATTTTGGCGATGTTCACGATGTCCCACAAAGATGTAAAACATGTTAATTGGCCGAGCTTAGACGTTTTAAGCCTTCGTGTTTGCAAATGTGAGATCCGTAGGGAAAGCGTCGTTAAGCCGATGACATTGTTATTAAACTAGCAACGTCTTTGACGATGTGATACATCTGAGACCTTACACAGTTACATGTATCCTAATACGAGTTAATAACTTTTGTCATAAATTATGGCTAGTAAATTATAAAATAATCTATCTTTAGAAGAAAATAATCAAATCGTTGACTCGATGAAACTTTGATGACAAACAATTGAAACATGGCGACGGCATTAGAAATGGGTTGATCTAAAAGACAAAAATGTAATGACCGACAATTTGTCATAATTCGTCTTTTTCAAAACCTGATTAGGTTGCCAACGGATGTTTCTAAAAGTTGTGATCTGTCAGAATGTTGCCTTCAATCATTCAAACAATCATAAAGATATAACAGAGCTAGAACCAAAACATGCCATTTGCTTAGGTACGGGCCTTTAACTGGTGCAATAATCATTAACATCTCTGAGTTTCGCAAATTTTTCATCCCCTCGCCCAATCATAGCATTTGAAAACTGTAGACAGCCTCTGTGCCCAGGACGCGAGAGAGCACAATATTCGCATTGGTCCTACCATTTGATAACATATTGCTCCCCCCCCCTCCCAGCAGCCAGAGTAACACACACAATCAGTATTCTCACTTATTGTTCACAAATATTAAAATATATTTTTCCTATGTTTCAGGCTGAATTGAAGAACGGAACCCAAACCTACTTGGTAAATAATGTTTTTTCTATCAATCTTGTGTTAATTTCCATATGTTATTTTATTGGCAGTTCAGTAGTCATCGTTGTATAACGCGTTCAACATCGAAATGATCACTCCGTCTTTTGTATTGCATAGCGCTAATTAAAGGTAAAACCACGTACTAACTAGATTGTTTCACATATAAATGTTCACACGAAGTTTGAACACACTTCCCATGCACTCCAATATTTAAATTGTAATTATCTTAACCACATGAAGCTATGTTACATATGGTATACACATATACACACTAAGCAAAACTATGATTATTCCTCCATCCCAATAATATACTATACTAGACTGACTGACTGACTGACTGACTGACTGACTGACTGACTGACTGACTGACTGACTGACTGACTGACTCACTCACTCACTCACTCACTCACTCACTCACTCACTCACTCACTCACTCACTCACTCACTCACTCACTCACTCACTCACTCACTCACTCACTCACTCACTCACTCACTCACTCACTCACTCACTCACTCACTCACTCACTCACTCACTCACTCACTCACTCACTCACTCACTCACTCACTCACTCACTCACTCACTCACTCACTCACTCACTCACTCACTCACTCACTCACTCACTCACTCACTCACTCACTCACTCACTCACTCACTCACTCACTCACTCACTCACTCACTCACTCACTCACTCACTCACTCACTCACTCACTCACTCACTCACTCACTCACTCACTCACTCACTCACTCACTCACTCACTCACTCACTCACTCACTCACTCACTCACTCACTCACTCACTCACTCACTCACTCACTCACATATTGTTTCAGAGTGCATGTCGTGTTCTAAAGCCCCAATTATCCACTCAGCCCACTTTATCTTCTTTTCCTTTGCTAATTATTAGAGATTATAGCACGGTAAGCCCCTTAACTAATAATGACAAAACTCAGACAAAAATGAACACTGTGTACAAACGGCGTGATATTAAGAAATAATTATTATGCGTCGTGTATTTGTGTACAGCCTTCAACCAATTAGAACGGAAATTACCAGCGCTATTTCTTGTTTAAGTGGCTTCTAATTTGAAGGCCCACACATGACTGGCTTTGCCATCACGGTTTTTGACGTGTGTCATCGTAGACTCTAATAAATCTAAGTGTCACGTCTAAAATTCGGCTATCATTGAGCACTAATGTATTGGTCATCATAACAATAGGACAAGGGCAGCAATGACCATGTCCCGATCTTCAATGTGTCTCTGGTGTGAATTTTCATATTTATATTACATGCATCCGCAGAATTATGTGATTCTGAACATTCACTGTGGTTAAGCGGTGGAGGTAACTAGAGTTACCATAAGCAAAAAATGGCTGACACGGCTACCGATTCGTTTACATTTTCATCTATTTTGTGTAGTTTAACGTTCTCCTTTGTTTTCGAGTATGCCCGACATAGTGTGTGGTTGAAAAGTACATTAGATATTGCATTATGGGTAAAATCCACCCGTTTTTGCGCCAAATTCTTTAAAAAGTTCCCATAAATTGGCCTAAATATGCCTAAAAACTCGTCCCCGAGCCACCTGCGCCCTCTCCTGTTTAAAATCCTGGATCCGCCACTGAAGATCAAGAATCTGCATCAATTCTGTCAAAAATATTATTATTTTATTGTTAAATCACAAATGGCGGCCATATTACCTTGGATGTTGACATTTTTCGGCGTCTTAAGTAGAAAATATTGTTGGGCTCCTAGGCTAACTTTAATCAGGATATGCACCCGATAACGATAAGCTTAAAATTTGATGCTAAGCTACCTGACTATAACTACCTAAATAATTTATAATAAATATAGTATTCTTTAAAAATCAAAAGAGACATCTCCGAAATGTTGTTTTTAGTATTACACATATATAACGACCCGGTGTTTGAAAGTAAGCCATATTATATTAATGTTGACCCAGTGTTGGTTCACCGCCTACGCCTATGAGTACAGACATAGAATGCATCCAATCTCTTATATACTAGGCCCTCATAATATATTACAGCGCCACTTACTGTGATACTGTATACGATACCAATTAAAATAAGCGTCAGGACGCATCATTATCAACCTCACGATCATGTAAACTACTAGTAAAGTTGTTTTATAATATACATTTTATAATAAAATTTTCTCTGCTAATAGGAAGCGACAGTTACCACCCATTGAAACCGACAGTTACCACCCACTGAAGTTGCAGTTACCAGTAACAGCTGGAATTGACACATGCCAGTTACCATTCTCATTGAACAAATTTAGTTTAGCGATTACGAGTAAATTATCGACAATTTAAAGTTAACATGATGTGCATTTTGTCTAATTAAATAATATTAATCCACTTACAAATCGATGGAGCAAAGGAAAACGTTAAACTGCACAAAATAGATGAAAATGTAAACGAGTCGGTAGCCGTGTCAGCCATTTTTTTGCTAATGGTAACGCCAGTTACCTCCACCGCTTAACCACAGTGACATTGATATTGACATTCATTGTCTCTATGTTTTTGTAACTATTTGCTGTAGGCTATAATTCAATATTTATTAGAATTTAATGATATAAAATGTCATAAAAAAGTTAACCAATCTCTAGTTTTACATCAGTCAAGATGTGGCGATTATGTATGATTTAGGCGATTGTTTAACCCTTTAACAGCCAAATTATTCATTTTAAATTTTTACCCACTTGAAGTTGTGTCTCGCTGACGCGATCCACAACTTCAAGTGAGTGAAAATTATTCAGATTTGACAAAATGGAGGTCAACTTTTTTCAAATCTTGCTGGTTGATGTCACATTTTATCTTTAACTTATTTAAAATGTGGTGCTACTAAAAATGAAAACCCGGATATATGCGGCACCGGCGGTTAAAGGGTTAATCAAATTATTTTGTATAATCCACACTTCTTTCAAATCAGTGCTAAGTATGAATTATTTGATTGCATAAAAGACATAATAATTGTCCCCACTTCAAACCAGGGCTCAAATCGGAAAAAACCCTCCTTTTAAACCACTCTCCCCCAACACCCTTATAACTCCCTTACAACCCCCTCATAACACCCAACCCTTACACATATGCTAAATGGTAAATACTTTAGTAAGGTAGCCAAAAAGGGAGTTTAGGAACGAATTAGCGCGATATCCACATATATTCTCCAAAGTTCCCACAAAAATTTTTAAGATCTCAGCAAACCCTAGACGTTGATCCACTGTCTTTTTAATAGTGGCACTATTCAAATTCACATGGCTTCTATATTCTAGTTACAAATAGACATACCTTAAATTCTGTTACGAATCTCTTATTTGGGAGCACCAAACTGAAGCAACGAATTGCTGTCACTGACACCATCCATTATATAAAAAAAACATACACTCAAATAATAGTGGTAGTAAATAGTACTTCTTTTTGTTGTCTGTCGCAATATTACAGCGAAGTAGAGCAAGCAACGTAAACAAAATATTATTTTACTTTACTTTTTGAACCGGGTTCTCTTTGAACTGCAATCGACGACCAGTGGTTTCTCAGACCACCTGATTATTCACCTGTTCATTGTAAACAGCACCCGTGATGGTACAACACAAAGTATCATGATTGGCGATATATTGTCCCATTGTCTAAATAATCTACAGTTAATTTTTACCGTGGGCACGGTACATTCAATTAAAACTAGTAGAAAGTCACCAAGACATACCATGTGACTATAATGATACGCTAATTTTACTGCAGTAGTGTACAATCGTTTAAGCTTAATACTGAGAATAATCGAATCGCGCTACGCTCTCGTAGATTATTTCCCAGTAATCAACATATACTCATTGGTCCAGCATTTAAACAACAATGTATCCATGTCTGGTGTTTACTGAGTTGTGAACCTGGCTGGGACGTAGACTCTCTTCACAGATAGGGCAGATAGGTGGGAGTTGTTAGCTTCCACTGTAGATTAGATTGTGTGTCACATAAAAGCCCAATAGCCTATTTCCCCATGATCCCTATGTGTTTTATCTAAATTGCTTGGTCGCAGTGAATGCCGTAAATGTGTCAATTCCAACTTACAGAGAATTCTTACGAACCAACTGAAACTAGCTATGTCATCTAGTTATTATGCAGTTTTATGTCGCGTATTACATGAGTAGGTATATTTATTTTTAGAGTTCTTGTCAGATTTAGTGAATTCTGAATATCTGTTGATGTGTGAGTTCCATTAGGGTTCTTTTGCAGTCCACAATCTCACTGTATTATTGCTAGATGCCGAGCACCCAGACGTAAAACCACTCACATCCTGGTGATTGTATGCAGAGATAGCGACAGCGCGAGTCAATATTCTCTTATTATATCATGTGCGGTGGATATAGAGTGCGTGTTTTTATATGATAACCGATTCACTTCTCCAAGCCGCCTATGTTCATATTGTATAATTTTGTTGAGTGAAAAAACATGCGCTGGAATAAATTCAGAACACACGAGCCTGTAATGCTGTCCGATTTCAGGTATAATGAAACAACGCAACTACCACCCAGATTCAATATCACATAAAACCGCTGTAGGCTTCCTATAAATGGTATTTTTCCTCATCTTGTAACTAAAATACGCATTTGCTAAGAGTTACAAATCCTTTTCTCCCAAATAAATAATAATTGTGGATTTACTCAGTCGTACCTTAAATATAATACATCACCCAAACCACGTGCTCTGTTTCAACACTCTCAATTTGCCTCCGATAATTTTTAGACCAACAATTTCTATTACAACTTATCTGAGACAGGTGGCGAATCATCAAATTGACCTATCGCGAACAAACTATATGATGAGTATTAGTTTTTCGGGAGACGCTCATTTTGGATTGTGTCTAAAATGCTGTCCAATAATATTACAGGTTGATTCCATCAACATTAAGATGTATTTAAGATGTATCATATAAGTACACCGATTAAAAGTTGTATATGCAAATTGATTATATTACGGTCGCCCAGCAACTTGAAGCTGTAACGCTTATTATATTAGATATAAGTGGTGGTGATTGCGCCCCTGTGTAGAAATATCTAGGGGTTTAAGGCCACATTTGTGCACATATGGACTAAACTGGACCAGGAGAACCTCCAAAGGATGATGAGATGAATGAGATGACACTGCCCTCCAGACAAAGACTTCTAAATTCGAGCCCTGTTGGGCGATCTGAGGCCGAGCACGCTACTTCACTGTCCGAGAGGCTCCCCACAATATTATATATTTACGAGTGAACAGGAAACTGTGTATGATAGCTTACGAAAACAGCCATCTACATTATAATTGGGGGGGGGGGGTGAACCTCGCAGAAGTTACTGACTAGTTTGGCATTAGCTTGGCCATACCAGCTATTGTTATTCTGATGCATAATCACCAACAACGTGAGCATAGCGAGAGCAGTGTAAGTGTGATGCAAAGAGGACTTGTGTTTGAGGCCAGAGACAAACAGCAGTAAATGCTTACTTTTCAAGTAAACAGTTACTGCTGTTTGTCTTTGCATTGTAGACACAATAGCATTACACGATGTAATTAAGGCGAGTGAACATTTCTATATGGGATTCTCAGATAATGTGGTGGAGAATTGGGAGTTAACGCCGTTAAGTGGACAGCAGGGCTTCGTGACAACGACACCGCCATTAACGTGATTGTCTAGTCAGCATGGATACACCGTGTACAATGTAAAGGTCATGACAGACTGCCGGATAACACAATCACTTCAGGCGATTCAGCTTAAACCAGCTGGATCTTCTTGGATACGCATATCTCGTTATATGTCCTCCTCCTTGTATGGAGAAGCATCTCTGGTGCGGGCTCAATATGATTAGTGACATTTCTTTACTGGCAAAACATTAAACTCGTCATGAAACGTGATATTTGTTCCGCATATTGTATAAGTAATAAAGAGTTATGTGGCTTGCGTTAACATCTATAATGCCTAATATACCTCATCAAATATAATTTAAATTATCGCACCATTCTGACCTATTCATGTCCAAATTACTGGAGAGTGCAAGAGTAATACATGTAAAACCGCTGTTCAGTCCGTCTCTGACGTACGAGGTTATACACTTTAACATAAATCCTAGGCTGTTGTGCAAAGACTAATAGTAGTAACAGCTTACTTTTCAAGTAAGCAGTTACTGCCGATCGCCTTCACATGGCAGTATTTGATTGTATCTACAGCGAACACACGGTTCATCTCATATCAACTATCAGATTACAAAGATAAAGTGTAATAGGCAACTTGATACATCTCGTTTCTTATGATAAACTCGCTTATTAAAAGTGAGCCAACATATCAAATAGCCGGCGTTATATCAAGTACATGTAGCCGGCGATATTGCTAATGGATTGAAATGTAATCCTAGTGGATGAATCAATTTGAAAGCTGCACGATATACATTATGCTATATAAATTGATATATTATTTAATTTCATAGTGAAACCAATTTAAATTTTCAAATATAAAAATACGTTTTGCGCTTTGAAATGCTAATATCCAGCATATTTTATTTTGAAATGACCGGTTAAAACATGTGATAAGTAAGCCTGTAATCACAGGCAGAACCAAGCCGGCTCTGTTACTCTCTTGGTCACTGATATACTGAATAACAACCATTCTTTGAATATGTGTGCCTTGGCATTTCGGCTATAAATGGCATACATGCATTGCTGTCAAATTAACCATCGCGACAGACTTTGCTCACAGGAGTGCGCGTTGTACAAATGCTGTGTAAATTGGATTGTGTGATATTTTTATATATTAGTTATATCAGCGCAAAGAGTTAATATATTTCAGTTTATTAGTTTATTAGTTGTTCTATTTATTCACAAACCTGTAAACACTGTTA
Source organism: Flabesymbios commensalis (assembly GCA_964017125.1). NCBI lineage: Eukaryota > Metazoa > Annelida > Polychaeta > Terebellida > Flabelligeridae > Flabesymbios > Flabesymbios commensalis. The sequence goes on along the minus strand of OZ024910.1, from coordinate 42,603,411 downwards.
CAGACTTAAAAAAGACGTTATAATCAAATATTTTGGTGATTGTGTTACACTATCATAATTATAAGACAATGTATATAGATTAGAAAGCGAGTCATCGCGCCATTAAAAAACAAGCAAGTTTCCTGTCAGGCAGCACAGAATAATCAAATAGATGCACAGAGGACATACATAATGTATACTTCATTATACCAGATAATGTAAATGACAGTAGATTGATGGCGTGTGTGGCGTTAGTGCAGAATCGAGTGCTGTGTCATATAATAAGCCGGACAGCTGATGGGATGGCTGCATTATTAAATACATAATGCATGCATTTTCTATATTTTTGCTCGCTTTTGATAACCAATTATGTTTTCTACAAACTAAAGCACATAACCAACTTGATTTAAAGGCTGTTTCTTGTGGGGTTATGTGTTTAATGCGGTTTAACCTTTTAACCGCCAAATTATTCAATTTGAATTTTCACCCACTTGAAGTTGTGTCTCGCTGACGCGATCCACAACTTTAAGTGAGTGAAAATTATCCAGGTTTGACAAAATGGAGGTCAACTGTTTTCAAATATTGCTGATTGATGTCAAATGTTATCTTAACTATGTTTAAAAGGTGGTACTTAATGTGAAAATATAAAAAATAAAAACCCGAATATATGCGGCACCGGCGGTTAAAGGGTTATTGCATGTGTGTAGGGGTTAAAATACAGATATTTGACAATAAGACTAGTAATTCATCTGTTTTCAAGTCCAGCTGTTCAATATTAGGATACCAGATTTACAAAGGTTTACACAAGAACTATCGCATAGGGCCTACATTTATCTATATGCTCTACTCTTGTGTAAAATACAAATCATGTAAAGGTTGGTAAACAGATTACAGTCGAATACCTTTCAGTCGCCTTTACCCCCTGCATGGTCACATTAATGTGTCATTTTAACTTCCCGGCCGAGCACACATATTCCACAGCTGCTATATATTAAGGCAGCTTATCGTACATCTTGCCATCTCTGTCTCACCATGTACTCATCACACATAACAGGTGATATGATATTTCTCTTCAAGTTTTCTCTAACTGAGGATTGGACCCACACGACATGCGCGTGCTACAGCAAAGCCCCACGCATTGTACCACTTCCTTCTTTTAATTGATAGTGTAGGCCTCCGCACATTCTTAATATCAATATAGCCTCATAGCTAGTACGTCAACTGAATGTGACATTCGATCTTATATTCTTATCCTATGCATTGTGAGTGAGTGAGTGAGTGAGTGAGTGAGTGAGTGAGTGAGTGAGTGAGTGAGTGAGTGAGTGAGTGAGTGAGTGAGTGAGTGAGTGAGTGAGTGAGTGAGTGAGTGAGTGAGTGAGTGAGTGAGTGAGTGAGTGAATGTTGTTTTTGTCGCTTTCTACACAATCATGGCAATATCGCGACAGAGAGAAGCCCGAAATCGGGATTCGAACCCAGTACCTCCGAGTTTCCAGCTGCAGCCGGACCAGTTTATTTCCAAGCGTACATCACCAGGACAGATGTAGTGCTGTGAATATTTTGTATTAATCTACGCGCACCCGGAATACTCAACTATTTGCACATTCATAGGGTTCCAAAGCAAATATTTTAAATTCCGTTAATAACCCTTTAACCGCCGGTGCCGCATATATTCGGGTTTTAATTTTTTTTCAGCACATTAAGTACCACCTTTTAAACATGTTAAAGATACAATTTGACATCAATCAGCAATATTTGAAAACAGTCATTTTGTCAAACCTGGATAATTTTCACTCACTTAAAGTTGTGGATCGCGTCAGCGAGACACAACTTCAGGTGGGTGAAAATTCACATTGAATAATTTGGCGGTTAAAGGGTTAATATGTGCGGACTCCTGTCACATGCTCTGAGCTTGAATCCAGAAACCCTCTGATCCACCCCAACATAGGGTTCAACGTGGTCGGGACATTGTCAACTTGTTTCCATCATGAACAAACTTTAAATAGTTATTTAGCAACTTGAAGGTAATAAAATACAATATACATGTAGCCGGGTTTACTATAGGCCTACAATCTACTTCAAGCCTCGTATTCTGTGACACTCAATAGCATTGACTTCCATTGTTGTCATCGAGCTAGCTAATACAATGAAAGATGGAAGAGGGGTTCTTATATGACTTTGTTTTCACATAGTTCCCACTCAAAACGGTTTCCTGTGACGTCACTACGTTTCACAGAATACGCTTTATCGTTGTCACTTGACTCGATGGTGTAAAGTAATTATATGTGCTCTGGTATTGTGCTGATAGGGTTTACTATACAATCTACATGTAGCCTCATATAATTTATGTGCTTTTGCATTGTGCCTATAGGGTGTCACCGTTGACTCTCTTCAGATAATTTAAACAAAAACGTGGTTATTAGCTTATTGACCAGTCATCCGCCTACGACTTCAATCAATAATTGTCATAACAGTGATATGCATGCCCAAAAGGTATTCGATATAGAAAACTATGTATTTTTAAGTAATTGCTGTACAAAATAGTGTGAAAAAGTCACGCTACCAGGACACTACTGGTATTTTCAGGGCGTTCTGAGACGGATTTCCGTCTGGGTCCGCAATATTATTAGGAGCGATTCGTAAATCCCGAGGGATTCAAACGAAATAACCCCCAGCCGCGTGTACACGCCGGCCTGCAAAGAAAACCTAATATTTTATGGAGAAATTCAGGACTAGTTGAATTGAATCAGTGTGTGATGTGTTGATGACATGTGATCTATCAGCTGACCACGCCGGGGTTCTATTACAGTGGACTGTGGTGAATTCCCAGCAAACACGGGGTATTCACCCAATGTTGTTTCAATGCTGGACCAGCGTCGAAGACGGTGGTCCAACATTGAAAAAATAGTACCCAACATTGTAACACGGGATATTCACCCAATGCTGTTTCAATGTTGGACCAGCGTCGAAGACGGTGGTCCAACATTGTAACAGCATTGGGTGAATGCCCCGTGTTTGCTGGGAAGTGACCAGGAAAACGGTACGTTTCTCATTTCTACGGGTGATTGCGTGAAGAAAGAATAAATTTGATAGGCGAGTGACTTTAATCTGAGTTGCGTGGCTTCACGTCGGTCCATGTGAAGCAGTGATAATAAATATGAATACTTACATTTAGACCACCTCTGTTCAAAGATATACAGCTTGTTTTTTTTATGATTGCAACACCAACGCAACTGAGCAACATTACTCTTTGCGATAAGACCACCTGTCAATTTAAAATAAATGGAGTCATTTTTATCAGCACATTAAGTACCATCTTTTAAACATGTTCAAGATAAATTGTGACATTAATCAGCAATATTTGAAAACAGTTGACCGCCATGTTGTCAAATCTGAATGATTTTCACTCACTTGAAGTTGTGGATCGCGTCAGCGAGACACAACTTCAAGTGGGTGAAAATTCAGATTGAATAATTTGGCGGTTAAAGGGTAAGTTAAGATATCAGCCGGTATGAACACACTTACACAATATAACTCCTCTCCTCTACTGGATCTCGATTTGCGTGTGACACAGAATTGGTTAGAAATTAATTAATTAGAGTTTTTTTCTGGAGGGCATAATTAAACTGACTATCCCACCTGTGCGCAATCGGATCGAACATTCGGCGTCATTAATTTCAATACAGAAAAACAAGCTGCTAGTCACCCGCAAGAGTGTGTTGTCGAAGCCCACCCTTCATCACACGTGTCACCAATGTTGAGTGTGGCAAAGATTTCTAATTATAAAAACGTGGTATAAAAACTAGCAATTTATCAGTAGGTATACTTGCGTACGTGCTATGCGTACAGACGTGCTACGTAGATACGTGATACGCACATGTAGGCCTACGTCCTACGCATACACATCATGTGCTACGCACATATATATATATATGGTACGTCAGGTGTATGTGCTACTTTTACATTTTTGGTACATGCTACCAAAATGCATTGCACTATGCATTTCTGATGCTACGTATATATTATACCCCCATTCTGCATGTAAGCACACGCATACGTGCTACATAGATACTTGCATGCGGGAACGGCGAGACTTTCAAACTTGAAACGATGTGCGAAAATGTGGAGCACTTCCAAACTGTGAAATGATGTGCGAAAATGTAAAATAACAAAAAATAGAACGTGTACAGGAAAGAGCGTAAGTGTCAATCTATGAACAAATGTGAGACCATGCTAACTGTCAAAGCGCGATAGAGCATAAGTGCGATGTCACTGCGAAAGGGCGATACAAAAATAGGCTACGACAGAGCAGTGTGGAATTAAGTCGAAAAAACGAAAATGCGATGCCGAAGACTTGGCTAATTGTAAATAATTCCGAAGCAAAATTGTGAATAACTGAACACATCTGTTTTGATGATTGCCTCTCCCGAAACCATTATTGCAACTACTTTGTCATGGGTGAACACCTTTTTCAAATGAATAGCGATAATATAATAGGACATCATATAACGTGGAAAACTTCATTTCAAACTCTACAAGTATGATTATAAATGTTATTCAATCAAGCCAGTAGCTACTTTCTACCGCATTTTCTCTCCCCGTGTTCCCGTATGTTTTATGGATATGCTTCTATTTTACAGAAATACGCCAAATATGCGGCCGTAATATGGTACATGTTGCGATATTTCAAATTCCACCCCGTGTTAGTATGTTATTTAACCCGGCCACACGGATGGGAGGGAGGGGGTTGACGAGCGCTGGTTGATGTCTGTGTTCGACAGGATCTCTTGATATACGTCCTACAAAAAGTGATCCCGGTCATGTGCTAATCCCAGCAGACACGAGATTGCGACCCAATGTTGGCTTAATGCTGGGCCAACGTCTACGACGTAGGCCTAGCATTAATCCAGCATTGCATCACAGTCACGTGTGTTCCGGGGTGATGATGGGCAGCTGAGTTGTGCCGGGATTGGCCGGACGCTGGCCGGACGAGCACGCGGATTATCCCGGGCGTCTAGTTTTACCTAGTTTTACCTGGGATGTAACTGGCTGTCGGGATAGTCAGATAAATTACGGAGAACAGGCACTGTTCACTGAGAGAGGCTGCTCCCGAGCCGTGAGTAAATCACCCGACTGGGGATACAGGCCGAGAGGGGAGTGAGCGCCTCCCCCCAGAGGACGGCCACCGATGGGAAAACGGGAGAAGGCTCACTCCCGGGACAAGAGATATGAGCAGCAAAGCGACAGTTCAAGGAGATCCAGTTTTCCGCCGTACAGATGTCTATCTGTGAATGTTAAGATTAACCTCTCACGCTCGCTGATACATCTACATCCCTTATTCTCACTTCATATTCTTATCGAAATGCTAATCATTTTAAAATTAACTCACTGATGTGGGAGCAAATCCAACGTTGAATGAATGTAAAGTAGGCTCGCTCGAATATGTTAATACGAAGTATAAGCAATGTTTCCACTGGGCCGCAAGAGGTTGGTTTCTTGGAAGCGAGCGTCCCAAGGAATGCACATCTCACACTATTTTATTAAACAGTCATTCCGAAGCAAATTGTGTCATTTACTTGTTTGCTGTGTAATTTTCCAGCCCCCATTCCATCTAAATATAACCTTTGCTCCTGGCTGCCAGCTCACAGGCATAGTAACATAGTAATCCTAGTCTACCTGTCAAATCAAATATGTCGGCACAGTGCTGGGCCAGGCTGGCCCAGCACTGTGCCGGCATATTTTACTGGCTGGGCCCTCACTCGTCGACGTCAGTTTTCAGATCTAATTTACCACAGTTATGTTGATCACCTGATCAGCAGTGATGTTTACAACAGAAAACAAAATAACAAACAGACAATTCGGCTCATCCTGCCTCACATATTAACCACGTTCAGTGTGCTGTGGGCTGGGGTCTGGTGATGCTGGTAAAATAGTTAAGACAACTTATTCTCCTATGTATAATACAACCCGTTGTAATAAGCTGATAACAACCGATATTTATGTTTTATCAGACATGCTCTATGATCATTAATATCAGAACACGTTTTTTATTAGCAGTAGCATCAGAACACGTTTCTTATGATCAGTAACATCAGAACACGTTTTTTTATGCTCAGTGACATAAGAACATGTTTTTTCAGTGATGAGCATAAGAGCAGGGCGCTTTCGTCGCCTCGGAGCTAAAGGATCCTATCTGACACCACGTTATTTTTAATAATGATTAGTAATATAGATCTTTTAATATCAGTATGATCAGTCATATAAGATCACGTTTTTATGATCAGCAACATATAAACATGGCCCCTATGATCAGTAGTAGAAGCAATATTTTAAACCAGGCCTTAAACCCGGTAAACCAGTCTTGAACACGTTAAATTCCCGGCTTATGGACAATTTTATCAGATGAACTCTCCCAGGCACCATATACATGGCTAAGGCTAAGCTACATGTATGAGGGGAAATCTCTAAATAATAAACCCGAGGACAATTATTTGTTCACGTAATATGGATGATTCGTCCACACAATACATATCAGGACAATTCGTCCACGCATAAAATATCTGACGATTTCCCCTCACAATGTATATAATGGGCAATTTTCTTCTACAACACATTAAATATGGGAATATTTGCGACCCGCCACGTGTGAAGTGAGGGCAATCATGTCAAAATTGATTTTCATAGGTTGATTTGACAGACGTATCCTTCCTTTTTCTTTAACTATTTTTTTTTTAATTCTAAATCTTTTTGTCTTATTACTTTTTTTAATATTTTAGATTTCGATTTGAAAATTAAATTTAAATGACGTCATAAATAATTGTAACAAAGCCGCAGTGATGTACCTTCTCCTTTGGCGGTTCGCATTTCCCCCCATATTATCTGGTTGTAGGGCGACCCGCCTGCACAATGTATGGTATATTCATGGGGGGGGGGGGGGAGGGTTGATTCATCCTAGTACTCTACACAGAGCAATTCGTTCACACATAATAATTATATAGGAACAATTTGTCCAAACATACATTTTACTGTACTAGTATATGGGTGCGACACTTTTGGTAACAATTTCCGATAAGTCGTTACCTTTGCCATACTTCACTGTAATCTGAATAAATTCAAGTGACAAGGCGGTGCTCGCGGCAGCGATTCCGTGGTCTTGTGACTGAAATTAAATTAGACTAATTCGAAATTGGAACAACCAAGCGGTGGAGCGTGGAGACAGCAGATAAAACTGACATTCGCTAGGGGTAAAACCGTTATTAATGGTAAGAAATGCCGGGGGCTGTTTTCGGTCCATTAGTCTCCTGAGCAGCGTGTTTTTGAAGCTTTGATTTTCCGTGAATTCGTCCAGGAAGCTGTAGGTTGGTAGACGTAGGTGGGCCACGGAGATAGAGTAAACTGAGTACGCTTCACATACTTGCAGGATGTATGCCGCTGGCTAAATGACCAGGCTTCTGGCATACCTTACAACACACGCCCATCATATAAACCTTGCAGCACCCAAAGGCATTCCAAACATGTTGTCAAAGTATGTTTTTCCATTTCTCTGGGAATAATATTTTTTTTTAATTTGTTCTTTCAACATGGTCATTGTCCGCTAGAATCAGAAAGGGATTTTAGATTAAGACACATTGAACTAACCTAAAAATTTAGGGTATAACATTTACCTCTGTTCCAATGCATAGCCAATCTTGTCAACACCTCATCAGCATATAGTAATACGATGACATGTTTTGTACTTTTTCTGCCACTATAATGTGGATATTTGTAATTGTTCATTCACAATATGTTTTATATTCATTTTTATGTTTCTATTAAATTTGAAACCTAGTGTTATTATAATTATAAAAATATTAATGTCTGAGCCTGGTTGTCCAATTGCAATGCAAAAAAACAAATTGAATAGTTCGTATTAAAAAATATTTTGTGCTATATGCAAATATATGATTATTTTCTTTTTTTATAGCACCACCTACTAAATCCATTTGAACGACCATAGCCCAGGCTTATGCCTGCTGGTCCTGCGTCACCAGATATTTGCTCAGCTCTCAGTCAAACCCTTGTGTTGCAGCGCTGTTGTTATAGGCTGGAATGCCAGCTTTAAAACGAGATATAAATAGTAAAGCACAACCATAAACATCCTGAGACGGGAAAGTTTTCTCAGATTTTCTCGAGCCTGTCAGACTGAGTTAGAGCGGACAGGGGTGGATGAGGGATGTGTGGGGCATCCGCACAGTCCCGCTTTGCTCTCCACAGCGATATGTTCTGGTCAGATTCAGTGCATCTAGCTCCAAGCAGAGCACTGCTGTAAAAGGAGTCTTACATTCTGATATGTTAATATTTTGAACATTTCCTTGCCATGAAATTTGCACTAAAGTATGCCGCTCCTGAGGTCTCTTTCTATGTATAACCCTGCATCAACATGGCTATGGTAGCGAGCTCCTAGCCATATAGCCATTCAGTTAGTTCCTTAGCTAGCCATACTGCACTGGGTCTACTGTCTCACAGAATGCAGTCAGTTCTCAGAAACAGTGTTGTTCCATGACAAAATTCAACATTTAGGAATCACCGTTATTTCTTGCGTGGTACCGTGCTCTAGGGGTGACTTGATTTACCAAATCCAATCATAATTTTCAAAGAAAGGTGCACTAACCATAACTTCCCATAGTTGATTGTGTCACATAATTTTGAAAATCATTTGGTTTCTTTCTTATTATCTCTATGTGGCAGGCCTATCTTCAATTAGCATTACATAAGACATTTCCACATGTTTGTGTAAATTACTGATATTGCAGTGTGTTTGATTTCCGAATTGCTATTCTTCTACAGAAAACATTTAGCGATGTTTAATGCATAATTAGGGGGTGAAGGGGGGGTGGTGAATGAGTTTGAAATCATTGCAGATACATATGAGCCATTATCATCAAGGGTAGACTTAACTTGTTATAAAGTTCTTGCCACTACAAAGGAGAAAATTAATTAGCCTTGCATTTATTTGTCTATTACTAAACACAAATGAGCCTTAATTATCTTTGCCAATAATTATTATTATTGCTAAACATTGATGAAGCCTTGTTGTTTTGTATTTTTACATTTATTAGTGCCTACAGGTAAGCATTTATGAACGTTGGTCGTCAAAAAACATATAATTACCACCTCTTCAAATTACTACATTCGATAAGTTGGGAAACTCTCCAGCCATGAGTAGATGAGCTACATCTGCTTACAGCATGTTTTTTCAAGTATAGAGCGTAGCTCACATCTAGAAAAGAGATGTTTGATTTGTTGTTTTCTTGACTTGGCGACGATGTGGAGAACGTGGGTAATCTATCCAGTAGCTGCCACAGTTTGTCCGCCATGGTCTACCTCTGCTGTCTGCCAGTCAGCAAGACTAAAGGCGCCATGTTTGTAAACACCATCCCGATACACATACACCACCATGGCGACAGTCCGTTCTAGTCGATTTAATTATATTTTTAAATATTTTTTAAAAATATTTATGAAATAAATAATTGTCTTAAGGACATGTTGTAAATAAATATTTAATCGCCTACAAAAAAAATGTTGTCTCCCTTCGTTTGGCAGCATTAAATTTGTGAAGCCTTGTTTCGCTCGTCTCCTTAATCCCCACATCAATACTAAGCCTGATTGTCAATTCGACTTTGTAGAAGTGAAATAAATATTTTGCTGGAGACGGAGTGTGACATAAATGAAATATTGCAGACAGGAGGTGAACTGAAAAAATGTCAAGTTTAATAACTTCAGCCCCCCCCCCCTAGTAATTGAATGGTGCCCCCCCCCCCAAGATCAGAGGGGACTATACCAAGAAAGATAGACCTGATTCATATTTAGCAAAACATATATGGAAAATAGAACCAACACATTTTAAGCAGTTTAAATGGTTAATGGGTTTAACATAATAATTATAAATGGGATTGGCAGCGATATGATTCTTAAATTCCATCTGTTCAATAGGTTACTAGTTGTCAGATCAACTGGTCGCTGGTTATGAGGGATCAAAATCAACTCGTGGCTGGTTGGGAGGGATGCATCTTAAATCACTGGTGATGATCTATGTCCCTGTTTCCTGACTACCCGGCACGCGGCATTTGGCCAGCTGTGGGGGCTAATTGCTGGAACAGCGTTGGAGACGATGACCACCATTAGGCCACTGTAGGTCTCGTGTTTACTGGCGACCTTCCAAGCAGGCACAATACGTTGGCCCAATGTTAATCCAATGTTGGTCTACCGTCTACTACGCTGGCCCAACATTGGATCAACATTGGGCCAACGTATTGTGCCTGCTGGGTTGTGACGTTAGCCCTGACCCAGTTATGTCACAGCTTATTCTTGTTAATCCGACTCCTCAAAAAATAATCATGCTAGATAGAAGATAATAATCGTCGCCTCGGAGCTAAAGGATCCTATCTGACACTCGTTAGAGTGGCAGATAGGATCATTTAGCTCCGAAGCGACCATATACAACCGCTATTATGAAATTGTATTGTGTTGTGTGCCAATAAGGAAAATTGAACGAATTGATTGATGAAGAGAAACAAACCATAGAATATAAATCTAAAACTAACATTATATAAAAAAGCTATAATGAGCGTATTTACAAAATAAGTAAAATATTCCAGTGGCTGTCTCAAAATTTAGCATTGGAGAATATATGGAGAGGATGTGTTATGTCTCCTGCTGGCACAGTAACACTCAGAGGGATGCTCTGTCTCAGCAGCAAGCCGTACACGAGTGAGAGCAATGAGAACAGCTGCCGTGGAAGACTGAGCATCTTCAAGGGGAGTGATGGGGTGGGGGTGTGAGGATCTACTCCAGGAGTCCGCGTAGGGAGATCCACCGGCAGCTGACTATGTTCCGTCAATCAATCCCAATGAAAGATCTGGCAGACCCATTACAACAGAGAAGTTATCACAGAAATGCTGGTTCGGGGCTGAGCCAGCATTGCAGACCACGTAACAGCTTCAAGCCGTTATTGAGCTGACAAAATGTGATCTGTAAGCACCAATGTGAAAAAAATATGAAAAACACTAATTTAAAATATGTTTGTCCACCCAGCAACCACA
>OZ024910.1:42569854-42587354 GCA_964017125.1 Flabesymbios commensalis | reverse complement strand
GGTAATGCACCCCAATATCGACAGTCTAGGTTTACTAATATTAAAGATCACCCAAATTATTCCCTCAGATCTTCAACAAATAACAAATTACAAATCCTATCCCTATACAGGTGTAATTATTTGGAATGCATTGGCGAAAATTATAAAAAGTTTAGAAAATTTAAGAATTGTGAAATAAAAACACATTAGAATTCATTATTAAAATAATTTTATAGTACCTGTATATGCATTTATATAATTATGATTATGTAACGTATATATCCAGGATATAATAGTAAAAAAATTATTCGATTGTATTTCGTTTTCTATTTATATTCATTTCATGTATTTTGTATATTAAATGTTTTGAGTGCCCTCAGGAAGAAGGGTGAATGCTCATTGGGTACCTTGCAGCCTTTGCAGTGCACATTTCGCCCTCTATAGAGATCCATCCTGAATGTCACTAATGACGACGTAAAGTCATACCTACTCACTCACCCAGTCAAGTGAATTAGTCAGTTATACTGACCCACCATTAATATTAGGTGAACGTGTAGTGTATGCTTTGACATGTTATTATGTCTGCCTCAGACACCAAATGGACACCTTTATGCACAACGGGAAAACCCCCAAAATGTGAGGTTGATGGAAGAAATAATTGTGTGGGTTTGTCCAGTTGTTAATATATCATGAAATTTTACTTGTGCTGGTTTCTTTCAGGGTGTCCAAGTGACGTGATGGGTGCAATTTAGACTTCCAGTTAATTTTTAAATAAAAGCTACAGATAATATTTATCACTTGGCACACTAAACTAATTTTCGCATTATGGGGGGGGGGGGGGGTGGCTCAGTTGTGCATAAATGCGTCTCCATACTCGTATCTACAGTGGTATTCTTTATCGCGTAATCATCCTCAAGATATATCCCAGACCTAGTCTGGCCTGTCTGTGTGCGATAACATATTCTTAAGTCATAAAGGGCCTAAGTTATACATTAGAGTAGTATGTATCAGGATCGAGATTATAGTTGTAGAAACAGTGGTAAAGTAGTAGCAATGTTTGGCCTGATGTATGAAAATTTAGTGCTGACGACGAAATACGCATGGACAATCTGGGAACGCTTGATCAGCGCTTGGAAACGTTGGAAAAAAACTAATGTTGGCGCAATGGTGACAAGCGATGACAGCCCGCTGCATCAGCTAATATACCAGCAAACAAAACGGATTAGCCCAGAGCTGTGAACTATTGCTTGGTGACGATGGTCCGCTCTTAAATTTTTGTTCTTGAAGATATGCATGACTAATTAGCGATCAAACCATAAACGCATCATTATACTGATTATTATGTTAAACATCATCATTAACATTTCTTGACTTAATTAATGCGGATAGGCCTATGCTGAATATCATATTATTAATTGATATGTCATTTTTTATGAAAATATTATTGACGGTGTGTTTAGGCTATGGCAAAAAATGTAGTTGCCAACTAAACATGATAAAATAAACTGATAGGATAAACTGAATTGAGAAATATTCTCTGCTTATAATATAAACGACTGTAAATCGTTCACTTTGGTATATATTATTTTATTGAGAATTATGAGAATCTCCTACGGACTTATTTAAACTACAGTGTACACACAATGTCAAGCTTTCGTTTTTAATTTATAGCAGCTAAAACGTGCTAATATTTCGTAAGAAGAACAAAATTGTATTATTAGGCTCAGTATATATTTTTTTTGTTGGTTTTGTTTTGACGTCTTTATCTGACGGCAGCGAACTATTCAGATTAGCTTTTAATAATTTATTTTTATGACAAGGCGAAGCAATTATCACAATTAATATTGTTCGTGACAATTGATGCAAAATTAGATTTAATTGAGTCACCCATTTCTAATCTCAGACATGTTGTTTTTGCATTCGTACTTGTCTAATTGCATTTTTGCATTTAAAAAGTGGCAAATTTCCATTTCGTGTTGTTCTTCATCTTAGTTTAGTCATTTCGTTATATGTTTTTGCTCTAATAAAATATTAGTGGCTTATCATATATTTGCGGCTTTAATCACATGGCTCTGTTTTAAAAGGCTTCATTCATTGGTTTATCACAAGCCATTCCCAGTGTCCATTAAGTCCTCGATTTTGTAATTTTTTCCGTCCCTTTTTTTTATTTGTGCCACACTTCTGATACATTATAAGTGACAGGTTTGTATAATTGCTGTCCAATCCATGCACCTGTGTAAATGTCACTGTCCTGTACAAATAACTGAACAACAACAATAAACACAATAATCATCCCGTTCAACTCTCAATTAGATTTCATGATCTTATTCAAATCAAGCGATGACCAGCATACCATTATGTGTGTTTGCTTTTATCAGGTCGCTCACTTTTTTTCTCGTATGGTTAAAGTCAGATGGTAATCAGCTTGTGATTTTTCATAAATGAAGAACTATTATGTTCGAATTAGTAAAATTAAATTTTTATTAAAATTAAAATTGTTGTATTTTTTGTTATGTTTACACGAGATTAATAATGATACAAAATACATCTTAAGCACACCATTGCGCATTGAGTCCACTAACAATCAACCATATCAATTACTTTATTTTATATAACAAACATAAAACACACCACATAGTTAATCATGGAACATGTACAAAACATGACACCCACTCCAATGTAGATGTACTGTCTGACACACACATTTTTAGCATAAAAAATTGACGTCAGTATTGTTTTTGTCCGACATTTCCTCTACATCACAGACATCCCAGCAGACATGAGACGTTGGCCCCGCGTTGGGTCACATTTGGGCCAACGTCGTAGACATTAGGCAACAGTAAACCGACGTTGGACCAACGTGTCCTGTTCGCTGGGATGTAGTAGTCCCATAAGCACTGCTCGTAAAATTAAAAATGTGACGACTTCAGATACTAAGTCATTGAACGATTTCATATTTAGTAGTAATTTAGTAAAATTTAGTAGTAATTTAGTAAAATTTAGTAATAATTTAGTAAAATTTAGTAGTAATTTAGTATTTTTGATATCTTCCCGTTAGCAAGTCTTTACACAGCAAGGCCGTCAGGCCAAGTCTGCTACCTCAGAAGTAGCGAGCCGTGCGGGGAAAGATGCGTCTGCGACCTCAGGAGTAGCGAGCCTTGCGGGGGAAGATTTTTGATCGCAACTCTCCAATTACATAAAGGTGGCACTGCTCTTCCCCCAGTATGTGACTCACATCTCTTTAGCACAGCTCGGATACGAGAACACATTTTAAAAATCATCTAAAAATTATTCTTATAAATCACAATCTTAATCAACTGAAATAAACCCATTTTTTCGAGCTTAAATAAAAGTCAACTGTAAACTATGTAATAGCCGCCAACTATAACTTATGTGACAGCCGTCGAATGTAAGCTATGTAATAGCCGTCAAATGTAAACTACATGTATGTAATAGCCATCAACTGTAAACTAAATTATGTAATAGCCATAAACTGTAAACTATGTAATAACCGGCAACTGTAAACTAAATTATGTAATAGCCATTAACTGTAAACTATGTAATAACCGGCAACTGTAAACTACATGTATGTAAACTGTATAATAGTCATAAACTAACAGCTAGCAATCACCTGTTTAATACCCATCAGCCGTCAACTGCGGCCTTTCACGTTTAATGTACTGATACGTCGCGCACGCTTGACATTTACACGAAAAGACCCCTTAAAGCCAAAAGGCTTGTAATTTACAATGTAGAAACTCCTACTAAAATAAGAGTATAACTCAGCGTTTCTATTGCATATTGTATGCTTTGGGTGATTTATAACATCGATAACATACATTTTATAGTATGAATCTTTTGTATGAGTATTGTACAGATATTCAGTCAAACAACACGAGCAGTTATGTAAAGTTGTTGTATTTCTAATGTTGATTACCAGTGTTTTCCATAATACTAACCTAGTGAAAGTGATATTACAGTATTGTACCTGGTTCGTGTTCTTCACCATGGCCTTACTGCTCTGCGTGCATGCATAGTAGGTCTATGTTCGTGAACCAAACATGTAAAATTATGAGTACGAAAAGCAACTACAACCTAATATCACTCAATATACTATTAAAGAAATCGTACACACACACTCAAAATGAACAAACATTGTACCCACACTCTCTGAAAGGGGAAAACATCGTATCCACACACTCTGCAAGAGCAAACATCATATCCACCCACTCTGAAAGAGCAAACATCGTATCCACACACTCTGAAAGAGCAAACATCGTATCCACACACTTTGAAAGGAGCAAACATCGTATCCACCCACTCTGAAAGAGCAAACATCATATCCACCCACTCTGCAAGAGCAAACATCATATCCACCCACTCTGAAAGAGCAAACATCGTATCCACACACTCTGCAAGAGCAAACATCATATCCACACACTCTGAAAGAGCAAACATCATATCCACCCACTCTGAAAGAGCAAACATCGTATCCACACACTCTGAAAGAGCAAACATCGTATCCACACACTCTGAAAGAGCAAACATCGTATCCACACACTCTGAAAGAGCAAACATCGTATCCACACACTGAAAGGAGCAAACATCAGATCCACACACATTGAAAGGAAGAAACATCGTATCCACACACTCTCAATGAACAAACATCATATCCACACACTCGAAAGGAACAAACATCGTATCCACACACTCTCAATGGACAAACATCATATCCACACACTCTGAAAGAGCAAACATCATATCCACACACTTAATATAAACAAACATTGTATCCATACCCTCTCAAAGAAGCAAACATCACTCTGACAGAGCAAACATCGTATCCACACACTCTGAAATAGCAAACCTCTTAACAACACACTTTTAACTGCTTAAAGGAGCGAATTAATTGTCATCCACACACTGACAATTACTGCAGATTCATCTACAGATGCGCAGCATTGATTATACCAAGCATTAATTATAAAAGTGTAGCTGACTGACTGATTGACAGGCTATATGTAGGTATTCTCAATCGTGTGTTTGATTGGTTGGTTTTTGCTACATTATCTGTAAAGCACCAACACTAAGCATTTAACTGTTTGTTAATGCTGTTACACGTTTACTTATTGTAATAAAATTGTCCTCGTTTATTGATTTAGACTGGAAAATGAACACTGGGTGCTGTGAAAGTAAACTGCATTAGAGTCTGTCACGTACAATTTCGATCCAAACTTATACAATTTTTAATAAAGTTAACAACAATACACTACTGCAAGCAATGTAAGTTTTTTACTAAGAGAAGAACAACACCACTTGTCGTATTCCATGTTTACAATGCCATGACATATCTGATACATGATATTGCCAGTCGATTTGTTTTTCAAAATCTCTCATATACATCCACACACAATAAATTCTGCACTTTCCTTGCACTGCTGAAATATAGATGATTATTAAACTAATCAGGCACTCTGAAATTCAATAAGATCCCTTTCGGAAATCCGTTGAAATTCAGTTATGTTTACAATATAATGCACTGATAAAATACAGAGCAATGTAAACGCAAGCCAGCTTTCTGCAATACCACGAATTCAAGGCAATGTTCGAGATAGATAGTTAGTTATTTAGTCGGCGATTAACATAATAATATTTGATCGGTTCAGATTTTACGGAGAAGAGCAAATAGAGCAGATCCATTTTTAACCAGGTGAGCTGATGTTTGTCACACCAACACGTGTCGACAGATCTAAGAAATTGTAGGGATTTGTTAAATCCCTATTCATTATTTAATATCATCTGTTTATTTAAGCCCATGGACGCACAGTGACGGATAGGTAGCTTTTTGTGACGATGCTGATTATAAGCGTCATCAATTTAATTCTTTAATAAATCTTTGGTATTTTGCGTGTCGGCCATAATTAATATTCGTTCCTCTTTTTAGAGAGGAACAAAATTGCAAAATAAAATATGTTTATACAAACTAATCATCTATAATTATGGGTTCGCATCGATCAAAAAACTAAAATTACAAAACATGGGAATAATTAAATAATAATTTTATTCAAACAAATTTCCCCTTTATGATATAATTTAGGAATTGCCGCACCACAGGCATAGACAAATTAATTAAAATGAAAGTTCATTCCCACTTAACGCTAATAAAAAACAACTGATTGCATCAGCAACGCCTATCTGCATAAATGCTGTTGCGATACACATAATTTGCTGTTGATCATATTTTCATCACAACAGCACTTCATACCCCCCCCCCCTCCCCCCTACTTGACCTATTAAACAGCTGTGTGTGCGTCCAATAGCAGTTGTACAATGTGATTGTTTTACTTGTAAACGTAAAGTAATGACTGTTGACTGAAGGCGGACGAGCCAGATATATATCAGAAGGGGCAAATGTGCCGCACTTTCTTTGACCGCCCGAGGTGTTGTTCCAGCAGTAAGACACCGGCGGCTTAACGTCAGGGACATTCAACCCACATTGGCACAGCGGGAGAACGTGTTGGTAATGTGTGGACATGTTGGCATGTTAGTTTGTTGTATTGTTGATAGGTTCAGCTCTGGATCAATAACGGTGCAATGTTAGTTAGATCGGGCCTGTATTGAGGCTGTGTTGAGGCACTGTTGACATGGCTACATGCCATCTGTATTGGATCCTAGCGAGGCGTAAATGTGCGCTGCAGGTGAGCTAGATAGGGGGATCCCCGCCCCAGGCTATCCCTCTAATAGGCCATCAGCACCAGGACTCCTTCATTCCAACAAGATCCTTATAGCACCCGCATCATTAAACAGCCAGCTGCTCCTAAGTGTCTCAAGGCTTCTGGTGGCGATCAACCAAATAATATACATTTCTGAACATCTGTAGAGCAAATCGATTATTGCATCAAACTAGAAAAAACACATACTCGCAGGATATGCACTTTCGGATACAATGACACCCCAGCACATCTCATGCCAATATACATGTCATTACATAGATTCCCCGAACAAAAGGAAAATCTTAACGGATCGGTTATTACATTTATATCAAAACGGTCACACAGTATGGCTGTATAGAAGGTGCACCAGAGTTGTTGTACTCAAAGGGTGTCGTAAGGACCTGATTAATGTGTTGTAAGAAAATTGCTGAGAAACAACCTATTGTCAGCGCTGGACCAATGATAATGGCAATACATGAGTCCAAAAAACTCTACACAGCGCTGGACCAATGATAATGGCAATAAGTGAATATATTGCAGAGGTTGTTTTAAATTTAAATTGTAATATGCTGAAGCATTATGAGTAGTTTTAAGTCTACATTTATTCTAGTATTCCAAGAAACTCAGAAGCCTTGACCTCCAATGTTTTCACCGAGATAGCTAATATAAAAAGGCATGGGGGTGGGGTCTTATATATCATTATTTTCACCGAGTAGCCATTCAAAAGTGTTTCCGGTGACGTCACTGCGTTTCACAGAATTCAACGCCAGACAATGGTGACAATGTGAGAGTCATCACAGCTACGATTTGGGGAAATATAAACAATAGCAGCTGTTTTTCAATGAGCAGCTGCTGCTGTTTGCTATGTATGGCTGTAGGTCTGTCCTCAAGAAAATGGTGACGAAATCAGCTCTCACAAGATCACAATAACACTGAATTTCAAATGTTAGAAAATGTAGAAAAATAGATTACCTGTTCTTAAAAGCGCTGATTTATGTGACGGTTGGATAAATATTTCACATAATTGCAACCATGCGATGTGGAGATAGATATAATGACGGAAATTGAGCGTTTGTGTCAGCGTTACTGTGCATGTATACACATCTCCAAACTGTCCAGAGGCATGCAACATGCTGCCTATTAAGAACTCTTGAGGTATTTCAAAGAAAAAAAGACATGGTCCCAACGTTGAGTTTCCTTTTTAAAATACCCACGAGATGCAGAAATCGAAGTGTAGGCACTTTTACCACTCGCTTCATGTTGCCGTTAATTAGATAATCCGTGCTCTTTGTCCTTCGTTGTACTTAACACGGATGATATAGGCCCTACTTCTATTACTCATATGCACATTTGTGTTAATCATCTAGGCTCCAAAGGGACACAAATGCAGCATTCAATGTGGTAATTATTTCACCTTAATGCGTCTTATATAGAATTCAATAGAGTTTCAATTGTGCTACTTTATCTGTGTCTGGTATAATCATAATTATTAAATGTCATACGCGTGCTGTGTGCGCTTCAACATTTATGAAAGGTTAAATGTGATCAGCTTGGCTATTGTACCCGGTAATCAATGTGATACAAACTTTTTTCAGTCAGCTCACACGGATTATGGATCAAACATCAGCGAGGCGATATATTATCCAGCCGAATAATTAATATACTTTTTTATTAAACTTTCGTAAAATTATTCTGGCCACCAAAAGTACATGTACCTAGCGTAAAAATGGGTGAAGTATATATAGGTGAACATCAGACGTGGCCTACATTTGTAGTTCTATTTATAAGATCCCAATTGAATAAAAACGAATATAAAAAACAAGGAATATAAATAAAAGGTTATATATATATATATAATTATATCAAACTTAAAGAGATAGACTTCGATCATACTTCAATTTCTGGGTTAGGTGTTTAGCTGAGACATAGAAAGCTGGTCACTGACGTACAATAACACATCTGCATATGCAATATGTCATACAGTCTAATGGCAATCTAATTACATCAAGATGTATAATAAACCTACCATTCTAAATGATATCATGACACACATTACACGCAAATGGTGTTCTACGTCTGCAGTAGTCTGTACATACATCTACAGCTTCTGTGCATTTCTCGGTAACAGTTATTATTATCCCCTTTTTCATTGACAACCTTTTCACCATGGTCACCATGGTCACATTACTGCCGGGATAAAGATTTAATAATCAAATATATTGCTCATTCCTTTTTTTGCTTGTTTATAGTAGTTATATCTACATTGTATATGAGATAAATCTGCATAAAAGCACCATCAATTTTACATTATTGATGTGACTTAAAAACATTCGAGCGTGATATTTCGAACAGAGGCTGCATCAACATAATTCATTCTTGCTCACAGTGTTTCTGCTATTCGATCGATGCCAAATACTTTCGTTTTCTATCTGCATTTGTATTTGCAAAAAATAAGTGTCCCAATCTAAATTTGTTTTGCTAATCAACATAGCAAGATAGGGAGAGGTGATATTGCATCTGCAGCCAGAAAAAGCCAGTTAACACTGCTCCAATATTGTTTTTACGTCTCTAACGCTGGCCTAACCTGAACCTAGAGCTGATTGATGGTTTGATTTGAGGATACAGATGGGTAGAGCCTGAAGGTATGTCCTTGACAATCCCTATTGTTCCGCCTTCCTGCGTCTGTTTGGCCTAACGAGGACGGGCTCTCATGGTTATACTACACGTGTGTATGATCATCTATGGGAATACTCCGCATACCTTGATATAGTGGCATACAACCTCAAAGAGTATATCGTCTACATCCACCACTGGCTTAGTTTAGTCTGTACTATGATATAAACAAGCATGACACTTGACTCTTTACAATATGTTAGAAAATTCGCATCGGTATATAACATTCTGTGATATTTATAGAAAAAATACTGTAACATTATATAGAATATCTAAAGAAGTATTAAAAATAATCTGGCGATAGCTTCCCTTGTTATAAATTCACCTTGCTACTAACTAGTATTACTGGTTTAATAAAGGTGTTACATTAATGGGGATGTTGGACATGGACGGTTAATTTGTCTGTAATGTGGTAAGACGGTTACACTAAATGATTGATTACACCAACCCTATTAATACAGCAGCCCTTGCCACAAGGGCAACAAGACACCTTGGACAAAGGATCACCACTGCTCTTGGACCGCAGCCATGCAAGAGTTGAACAACGCATTTAACTAGATTGTAAACGAAGAAAGTTATCATGCTTGATGGCATCTGGTCTATCCGTGCACAATTGTGGCCGACAGTATTATTTGTATTATGTACTTCAACAGATGAGAAGATGAAGTTAATTGTAACAGAGAGTCTCGTTTTTAAAAGTAGCCTCACTCCCAATGTCATATACAATGAAATTAACGACAGAACCGAGCAGATAAGAACATTTGGTGAAGAACCAGCAAATAAAATAGTATTAGTATTAGGAAGGGACATGGCGCAATGGTTAGAGCGCGGAGCCTTGTCAATGTCGCTGCCTGCCGTGCGGTTTCGAATCCCGCTTGGTGCAGGATTTTGAGAGAAATATCATGTTTCTCCCAACTCAATATTGGGACATTGTCGATGTTGTGTGCTTGGGCAATGTATTTAACCCCCCAATGCTTCACTTGACTCAGGCAAAAATGAGTACCTGGTAGGACAGAGATGGAAATGTGTATGATAAGTTCAATGCGCAGAAATGGCTGCAGGACTGTATGCTCTCCGTGGAGTTGAGATGGCACATGACTGAACAGGTCCAATGACCAGGGGGTAAAAATGTAAAAGACGGATGAAATACTTGATAACACACTATAAACCTGCACCAAAAGTGGAAAACTTGACTTTGTATATTGTGGGATATAACATTATTTCGAAGTAGTATCCTACTGCATTAGATGCATTACTCCAAGTGAGCTCAAGTTATCTACACTTTATTTCGAAGTAGTATCCTACTGCATTAGATGCATTACTCCAAGTGAGCTCAAGTTATCTACACTTTATTTCGGAATAGTATCCTACTGCATTAGATGCATTACTCCAAGTGAGCTAAAGCTATCTACACTTCTAAAATAGGTGTGAATATTTATGCTCAAAGATACTTTCAAATGTCCTATATATCTAGTTCTGGTACATAAGTGATGTGTGATTAAAATGTTTCTCAGGCCAGATAATTATGCATTGAGATTAGCACAGGGATGTGATGGGAAAGCTATGAGACACAACAACTGGTACAGTAGTTTACACTGCCACCCGTCCCCACTTGTCGTATGATTACTTTTGTGGGGACCCTCCGTGACCGAAGGTAGCATGGTCGGCCTTAACCATTAATTAAATTTGTCCACTGTGCATATTATCAGCATCGGGTATACCCAGAAAACACCGCGTGTGTTATAGACAAAGACCTGTTTATAGTCATAGTAATTCATCGGGTGGCGCTTATCCTGGATCAGAGTGGTCGACTACTTCAATTATTAATTAATTCAGTCAGATTTCATTGAACATGAACATTTGAAATCGCGGAACGCCGCTGTGATCCAGAGGTGGCGTGTTTGACCTATGACCGCTAGATGTTGATCCCTGTATCTAGGCAATGCCAGCTTATTATCTTCTCACCACCCTCAGGAGGTTCTTCTGGACCAGTTTAGCCTGTATGTACACTAAAGTGACCTGAGACTCTATTCATTCATTTATCCATCCACCCATAACCATTCAAAAAAATATTATCCATCCAACTCGATTGGTGGATATCGAAAAGTCAGGATCCTTGGATATTTGTAGTCACCTCCTGGGTGGTGTCACCCGTCCACCCCGTTCACCATGTCCACAGGTAATGAGTCGGGGGCCTTGAGACCTGTGTCCTCTTTACCACAGCATGAATCTCACATGTTCTTTCCTGGGAGTGCTTCTGCATCCACGCCCAGCCCATGGCCAATATGTAGCTGTGACCTGATGGTCAATGCTGGACCACTGTCTGTCAGGCTGACCCAGCATCCACAAACCATTCACTCTACGTGCTTTGTATCTGACAGTGAGCGAGCTCTCAGATAGAGTATGCCATGTATGCGGATACGTGACTCTGAGGGAGTTGTTTCAATGTTAATGATGACGGCCCATCTATGAACCATCATTCAATCAATGCCTTTCTGATGTAGTGATATGTGTATTCTGTCCAGTAACCTCGTTACAATATGGTGAGTTCCGGACTTGTGTGATGACCTTGGATGCACTTCTCTCCTTATCCGAGGTCCAGTTATTCTTTTATCTTCTGAGGGTTATACTTAATTCTACCACAAAACTAGCTTCAGATTATCAGCTTTTGGGAGTTGGCTTATTTATATTTAATGATAATGTGTGTGCGATAATATGTCTGTATGTTGACAATGTAGAAATATAAATATATTTTTTTTCATTTTGAGCATTGTAGTTAGTGTTTCAAAAGGAAAATATTTGTCATGTATCAAATGACATATAAAAGAGAAAACCGTTTTATTTGTTGTCAATAAAACATTGAACTGTGTGTTTGAAGTAACCCTAATCTACACCACTAGACAAGAATATGACAATTTAGTCTGGATAGTGCATAAGTTATAAGTCATATACATCTTAAATTATCGCACTTGCCGCGATTTCATAGAACGTTATCATCTTATGGCTTGGCGCGCTGCTTGCGATGTCATCTTTGTTGTAGAACTATAGATTGCATGACTGTACAGGCATAGACACAATATGGCATACTCATGTTTGAAACCTGAATTCATGGTATTTATGGACACAATGCATACTCGTGTGTGAAACTTGAATTCATGGCATGTATGGCCATGAGGCATTTTGTGAAACATGAATTCATGGTATAATACGATACACTGTCCATTAGTTTACAAAAGACACAGTTATCTGGTTACATGCAATGGTAATTTGTGACGTTGCTAGTGTAATTTTCAAAGCACACACTTAAATATTACATTTTTAAAATGGTAACGGGATGTCCATTTACAACAATAATTTAGAATATCAGGTCAATTCGTAGCAGTGTAATGATATAATTAACATAATAGTTAAGATTAATTCATGACAACGGAAGAGTAACCATTATTTACTAAATAATTGTAAATAGAAGGGTAATTTGTTGCAATGTAACAGTTAACTCTACAAAATGATAACTTGACGACGCGACATCATATTGTATACAAGGATCGTTTGCCTGTCGTGACTTTCCACATGAAGGTAATTTATGGCATTATGTTACATGTATCGGCAATTTATATCACGGCGTTACATGACAAAGCGACACGGGCACTTACGGCAGGAGAAACAGATGATAACTGCTCTAGTATTTGGTGACAAATTGACGGGAGTCACGAGGGCTGTTGTGTCTAATGGGACGCTGAATGGAATACAAGTGGATCAAGGCCAGCACGGCCAGCTAGGTGGCGACAGGCTACTTGTACTTCTATGTTAAATACCCTCAATACAGACCTGTGAGACTGAGAATAATATGCCTCCGGCATTCCTCCGGTAATGTCATGCATCCAGAAAACAGGTCCTTACTATTTACAATGTCTGTGACTGAGGAAAAAAACATGCCACTGGATTATGTGTTCATAGACATTTATATAACAGGTCCTTACTATTATACAATTCTTGAGACTGAGGAGTATAACATGCCATTTGATTATGTCTTCATGGGAATCTATTTAACAGGTTCTGAGAATCACGTGGATTCGGCCATTCTACGCTGGTCATTCGGTTGTTATTATGTAACCAGTAGACTTCTAAACATTGGGACATATCATCTTTCTGAACCTATATGTCCTGATTAAAAACAAACTGTGAGCATGACAATAACATGACACTTATACCCAGCAAACACGAGATGTTGACCCAACGTTGTTGTGGCAGACAGTGGGCCAACATTACGATAATATTGGGACAACGTCTCGTGTTTGCCGGAATGTCAAAAATCCGAAATTAAGAGAAGGTAGGCAATTATGAAGCATGGGAAAAACCAAGGTATTTCATCAATAATGCGAAAAAAATGTTTAGTTTTCAAGCGATGTTACCTCGAAAATGTGTTTATCTTGCGACAAACAACTGAAACAGTGCAAAAAAAATGTTGCCCATCCTACTAGTGTTGTGGCGTTGTGTATGAAAGGAGCAAAAAGAGACCAGATGCTCAGTCTATTGGGATTTGCACAAAAAGTATTTTCCATATATTTTTTAGCTAATCTGCCGGGTTTATGTGCGCTATATGGCAAAGTTATTTTTTTATGTGCTATCATTACTGCATGTTTTTAAAATGCCTACTGTATCAAACAAATTCCAAGGTAAAATAGTTTACGTGCTATCATTACTGCATCTTCAAAATGCATTTAACCAAAAGTATTATTTTGAATTTCAAATGCATGTTCTGTTTTATTTAACTGTACTTTAAGCGCCTTTGAGCTAGGGACACCGATGATTCAGGCGCGTTAGAAGTCATTTTATTCAATTCTATTCTAATCTGTTCTTTTATAATTAAACGATTTTGATAACAGATGTGCCAAAATGATCAGGAACTTCTGTTCCTATCTGGAATGAAAAAAAAAATCAAAAATACAATCGCCGCTCTCCACCTGATTTTTGGGTGTCACGTCCCATATGCTCATGAACCTGCATGAAACAGGCTCCCTTGCGCCAATTTTTCTTACCCCATTTAACATGCTAAAAGGTCCTAATTTCTATGAAACTCACGTCAAAAATCTACTCTTTTATTCAGAAAATGTTGTGATGTTTAAAAAGTTTAAGTAAAACGAAATATGTTATATAATATGCATTTGACTAAAAGTGATTAATATATATGCCATAGACTGGTAATACAAAATAATCGTACACGATTCCTTACAACATTCTATGACCCCAGGATCTTAATCATCAAAGACCCGAGCCGCGACTAATTAGGGAGATTTCCAGGGCTGGCATTCACAAAGAGGCTGACCCAGATCTTAAGCACGTCATTGGTCACTTGACTACGATCTTGGTGGACCGATATGTGATTACTTGTTCAGTGTCGCAGTCTACTGCCACTGTAGGCCTGATCGCCATCTGGTCGTCGAGAAGTCAGGACGGAACACATTGACTAATAAGTTGTTAATTTATTTTAAACAAATTGTAGTATAATCTGTCAATGTTGCTTCAGTCTGTCCTACACAATGTTGTATCAATCTGTTCCGCTGCTGTCTCAGTCTGTCCCGCTGTTGTCCCAGTATATTCCAATGTTTTTTTTCCAGTCTGTCATTGCTGTCTCAGTCTGCTCTCCACAATGCTGTCTCAGTCTGTCCTCCACAATGCTGTCTCAGTCTGTCCTCCACAAAGCTGTCTCAGTCTGCTCTCCACAATGCTGTCTCAGTCTGCTGACCTCCACAATGCTGTCTCAGTCTGCCCTCCACAATGCTGTCTCAGTCTGCCCTCCACATGCTGTCTCAGTCTGTCCTCCACAATGCTTTCTCAGTCTGTCCTCCACAATGCTTTCTCAGTCTGTCCTCCACAATGCTGTATCAGCCTATCCTCCATAATGCTGTCTAAGTCTATCCTCCACAGCGCTGTATCAGCCTCTCCTCTACAATGCTGTCTCAGTCTGTCCTCCACAATGCTGTCTCAGTCTGTCCCCCACAATGTTGTCTCAGTCTGTCCTCCACAATGCTGTCTCAGTCTGTCCTCCACAAAGCTGTATCAGCATATCCTCCATATTGCTGTCTCAGCCTATCCTCCACAATGCTGTCTGCCCTTTGACATGTTTAATGTTTGAAACTGACTGAGTCTGTTAGCTAATTATATCTGAGTCCATCACTGGTTTTGCGCAAGTATAACAACTATTTTCTCACATTCCCATAGTCTGCAACACATTCTCATACCTCTATTCACTCATTCTCGGCGTTTCCAACACATCAGATATGGTGCTGTGTACAGTCACCAGGTGTCTCTCAGGCGTGTCTTGTACAGATCCACACTTTACACATCTGGTGCTGTGTACAGTCACCAGGTGTCTCTCAGGCATGTATTGTACAGATCCACACATTACACATCTGGTACTGTGTACAGTCACCAGGTGTCTCTCAGGCGTGCCTTGTACAGATCCACACATTACACATCTGGTGCTGTGTACAGTCACCAGGTGTCTCTCAGGCATATCTTATACAGATCCGTACATTACACATCTGGTGGTGTAATAACAGCATAGACAACTATTCTGTCCCGCTCTATTTTTTTCAACCGTCCAATCTGGTAGAACGTTATTTTAACGACCACATAAATACTACCTTAATTATTTTGTCTCCGTCCCGGAACACCATATAGCACAGAAAAAAGTGACTACATTGCACGAAAGCTCATTAAGTCGCCATTATTAAGTCAGTCGGGAAGCTGGCTTATTGTCCAAACGCCGGTTTTGTGTTGTGCAGCTTTGTCTCCTGAAATTTATATTCATTTGGATAAAGTGGTTGGTTGAACGATAATAGAAATGCTATTAATATTTATATAAAATATATAATAAAATATATCTAGACTGATATAATACAATGTCTAGAGTAATATAATACAATATATCCATAATCATTTCAAAAGCTGCTATTATTGAGAAAAATATAGTAATAAAGCCAAAGAACAGGAATGCCTATGTGTGGGAATTATTTATATAGTAAACGCCATTCCATAGCTTGTAATTTATTTAATTCTAATTGCACACGTAATGGGTTTCCACTTGAGTTCGTTTACCAGTGAGCTTGGTTTTGGCTTACACCTCGCCCAGACCTGGATATATTAGTCTGTGAGACCTGTACTGATGAACATAGTGCGTGACGCCTGGCATTCACATGTCACGAAGGTCATACCGATCACCGCGAATCATCCTCCATGTGAGAGTGGTGTGAGAACACGCTCCACTAGATGCCACAGAGATGGTGAATCCTGCCACAGCTTGTGAGATCATCATCTATGTGAGAGTGGTGTGAGAACACGCTCCACTAGATGCCACAGAGATGGTGAATCCTGCCACAGCTTGTGAGATCATCCTCCATGTGAGAGTGGTGTGAGAACACGCTCCACTAGATGCCACAGAGATGGTGAATCCTGCCACAGCTTGTGAGATCATCATCTATGTGAGAGTGGTGTGAGAACACGCTCCACTAGATGCCACAGAGATGGTGAATCCTGCCACAGCTTGTGAGATCATCATCTATGTGAGAGTGGTGTGAGAACACGCTCCACTGGATGCCACAGAGGTTGTGAATCCTACCATAGCTTGTGAGATCATCATCCATGTGAGAGCGGTGAGAGAACACGCTCCACTGGATGCCACAGAGGTTGTGAATCCTGCCATAGCTTGTGAGATCATCATCCATGTGAGAGCGGTGAGAGAACACGCTCCACTGAATGCCACAGAGGTGGTGAATCCTGCCACAGTTTGTGAGATTATCCTCTATGTGAGAGTGGTGTGACAACACGCTCCACTAGATGCCACAGAGATGGTGAATCCTGCCACACCTTGTGAGATCATCATCCATGTGAGAGTGGTGTGAGAACACGCTCCACTGGATGCCACAGAGATGGTGAATCCTGCCACAGCTTGTGAGATTATCCTCTATGAGAGAGTGGTGTGAGAACACGCTCCTCTAGATGCCACAGAGATGGTGAATCCTGCCACACCTTGTGAGATCATCCTCCATGTAAGAGTGGTGTGAGAATACGCTCCCCTAGATGCCACAGAGATGGTGAATCCTGCCATAGCTTGTGAGATCATCCTCTATGTG
>OZ024910.1:41797288-41822154 GCA_964017125.1 Flabesymbios commensalis | reverse complement strand
AAGTACAACTAGGTATAACAGTGGATCAAACGGTAAGATAACTAAAACTTAAAGGGTTGACTATAAAAATATATATCAAGAAGTACTAACTATTTATAGCAATAGACTGGCAAAATAAGAATACGACTGACTTATTAATCGGCTACTATTAAAAAGTAACATAGCCGCGCTAAAGACTTAAAGGGTTGACCATAAAAATATACATCAAGAATTATTAACTATTTATAACAATAGACAGGCGAAATAACATTAGCAAATAATATATAATATACGTTTTAAAACACTGTCTTCTGTTATTATTCTGTTATTATAACAACAACGATATTGTTAGGCGTAAGCATAATATGCTAAAATTATATTTTATTCAAGTCATATTTTAAAACATATCTTATACATATAAGTGATCATCAGCAAAAATAATCAAATATCATTAAAGACAAGTTAATACCAACTCATACCCAAAGCCTAAGGTGCAACGCACATGACCAACTCATCCCCAGCCCTCCAACAGCTATAACCAACTCATCCCCAGCCCGCCAACAGCTATAACCAAATCATCCCCAGCCCGTCAACACCCATACCAACTCATCCCCTGATATACCGGGGGATGAGTTGACTGCACACCATGTATTTTGTTCATATACACGTATCACATGATATGACATTTCTCAACAATACTACAGCATGCATCAACCAGTTTCATTGCCCATCAATGAGTAACAACCTCTGGCATTCCCGTTACGTAATCACATGGGAATGGAAGCGTAAAAATTTGTTATTTCTCAGATTAAAAAACAGCTGCAATATGAAATAAATTAAGAACTTGTTTAGTCCTATATTGTAATTATTCTATTGTAGAATACGAAAAACAGTATTTTTAACAAAATTGCTCACTAACATGTTTCCAATGAATAAATAACATCGTTACGTAATCATATTTCTGTGCGTTACGTAATCACTAGTGGTGTTTAGTAGCTTACTATATAATAGTGATATGCTAATAACTAACGTTAATTGAGCTCAATTCATTTTGTTTTCTCCATCTGATGTAAAAACCTTACAGTAGGCCTATGCATTCTGGATAATATAGGTTAATATGTGTTTTTAATGAAAATTTTCCCGTAAAATAAAATGTTGTACAAAATAAAATAATTTTAACAATTTAAAAACTGGACAAATCCAATATGGCCGCCATTACACTGTAAATGTTTTTTTTTATTTTGATTGGACTCACACATGCTCCTAAACGTTAATAAGAATATTTAATTCAATATTTTAGATTTAGGGAATTTAGTATATTTCAAAAAATCGAAAATTTAAGATGGCCGTTTTGACCTAATTTTTAATCGTGAAATCGATTAAAGGATTATACCCGTTTCAAAAGTGATAAAAAACAAAGGTTATATCTGACCCCTGTATGTAAACGCATTTCATTACACAATAATTTAATTTTAGATCAAAATTAACACAATCTCTGTTTAACATATTGTGACCCAGCTATTTGTCATGTATGTGATTACATAACGGTGATTTTTTGTGATTTCACAATGCCCAATACTCTCTCTGATTCAAAATAACTTACACAAGGTAATATTTATATAACTATGCACAACACTCATTATGTCACCTCATGCAGCTCCTTGTGGGTACTATGGCAACACAGAACGAATAATATGGAAAATTACATGATGATTGATAATATGTGTCATTTTTCTGATTACGTAACGGTGAATTTTGTGATTACGTAACGGCATTTACACTGTTCACAAGCGACCTAATACAAAATAAATGTGATAAAGGTAACCACAACTTTCATATTTCAGCCCACTTCAGTGCTTTCACATAATTAAAAGCAACACATAAAAAAATTATATTCAAAAGTTTAAGTTTTCGTTACGTAATCACACAGGGTCATTTGTGTTTCTTCCAGAAAACGTCAGTTTATTTGCTGCGATATTTTGTAGAACATAAGTTAAGAACTCCATATGGTAGGATTCAGGATAATCTAAACATTCACGGCTACGATATAAAACATTTAACATAGTTTTATTAATCAACCAAGTTATTGAGGTTAAATTAATAAGACACCTCAGAGAATTCGACTGCAAGCAAAAAGGCACACTTTTTCAAATCCCATAGATCTGAATGAGTTGGATTTTTTTCGTAAAAATAATAGACGGTTGATAATTTATTTTTCGGTACACAAGCTTCAATATGATTACTTGGCAGAGAAAACATTTCAATGGCGAAATGAGAAGTTTCATTTTTATGTGTTTACTGACGTTTTTCGTGGAATTCACGTTATATATAAATGAAATGAGTTGTAAGCATTGACCCAGTCTTGGGCCAACGTCTTATTCATAATGCGAGCTAATAGCATTGGCCCGGCATTGAACCAGCGCTGTGGTCCTATTGCAGGACGGAGCGGTCAGTGATTGTTGGAGATGGGTAAAAGTACAGGTAGCATAGGGGGTCTTCCGGACAATCGTTGATGCGACGCTGGGCCAGCATCTGGAGATGGTGGACCAGCGTTGTACCAACATGGGACACCGAAGCATTGATGTGGGCTTTATTCAGATGGTAGGCCTACAATAATTGGGCCAACACTGTGTCTTGCCTGTTGTATAGTTGGCGCGATGCCGGTCCAGCATCCCAAGGTGGTGGACCGGTATATCATGCCAACGCCTGGTTCAGATGGTAATGTGACATTTACTGATGAGAGGTGAAAGAGGGTATA
Organism: Flabesymbios commensalis; assembly: GCA_964017125.1. Lineage (NCBI taxonomy): Eukaryota > Metazoa > Annelida > Polychaeta > Terebellida > Flabelligeridae > Flabesymbios > Flabesymbios commensalis. The sequence continues at coordinate 41,819,417 of OZ024910.1, read as the reverse complement.
AAGCCACTAGGTTTGGGTGCGATACTTCTCTTTCACTTCTCACCTATCACAGTGATTATGACTTGGCTTAAGAGTGGTAACTGGTTACTGAGTTGTGGCTAGTTACCGCTTTTTGCCAGGTGATAGTGGAGACTCTCTCGGTTGGCTTTGTGGATGACATAGGCATATGCGAGTGGACGCAGGCCATTGATTGGCTCAGAGTCAACAAATTCTTCCAGCTTATAGTGTGATACTGAGGGGTTTGGAAACATTGCTTCAGACAAACCCGAGTTGAGAGGGTCGTTTTCATTTTCTGTACATATTGTAAAACAGCTGTCTGTCTCTGTGTCTTAATAAACTTGTAGGCCTATCCAGCTTCAAGTGTTGTGGACTCTTGACTTGCGCCTCTGCCAAACTCTGAAAGTCATTGTGAGTCCTCATGACTTTTAACATGCTTAAATCCTCGATCCGCAGATTTTTTAAAACCTCGCTCCACGGATTTTTAAAATCCTCGCGAGGAAGTGGCAATCCTCGTATCTTCGATTTCTTTGTTTTTACCCATAAAGAGCCCGAATATGACTAGAGGGATAACAAGTGCGAATTTTGGACGAATTTGGAAATTCGACCCTTTGTGCACCATATGGTAGGCCATAACTTATTATGTCACCTATATATTTGGATCTCATACCTTACAAAACGAAGAGAAGATTCATTAGCTGCATCCTTATTTGCTGTTTAACTCGTGGAGATAATATCCCATATTATGAGAAGCTTATAAAAATAATCAATAAATTTAATTTAAAGACCCTTCCTTTTCTAAACACCAACGTAATGATTGACGTTCAAAGTGCTCTAAATGTATTTACATTGTAGGGAACTTAATTACCAGGCCCTAGTAGTCCTATGTGTTTAAATATGTAGCAAGAATCCTCATTTATAGTGTTATAATATCTGTCTCTTATTTAATCTATCTCGCTATAGGAATAATTGATTTAAAAATATAAAGAATGACCCTTTCTGTACCACAGCCCGACATACTAGGCTCATTAATCGTCTCTTAAATAAGATTTCAGATGATTTATTAGACACCATAGGAATATTGTAAAGCCTCATCCATGATGTTATAGATCTACCGGATAGCTTAATTATTATGAGAAGCTGGTCTTTAGAAAGACAATAAATATAACCACCCGTTGCCTACAAAAGCACAAAAACATAAATGTTTATATTTTATTAATGTCGTATTCTTCAGTATATTAAATACACAAATAATTAGGCCTAGGCCTAGGCCTACCCAGCTAGCAATTTAATGTTATGGAAACAGTAGGAGAATATTCTCTAAAGATTTGGGGAATATTTTTTGTTAATGTTATGGGAATGTAATTGTGTGGAGTTTTTTTAGACGTTAGCAAAACATTATTTCAAAACATTATGAAAAATCATTGTGGGAATATTCTGGGAATATTAAGCAACTATTCAGAGAATGTTCTGGGAATGTGCTAAAAAACATTGCGAAAACATTCTGGAAATATTCAAATAATATTGTGCGAATATTCCAGGAATATTCAACAAGAACATTGAGAGAATAATAACACCAAACACCACATCTTTTCAACACATCAACACATACATTAATTCATTTATTTGTGGTTATTGGTTTGTGTTCCTGGGCAACGTCGCTTTCACACACATCCAGCCTACAAAGATAAACATACAAATAATTGCCAGTGGCTCTTTATGATCACGTTTAAAAAATATACGGTAGGCCTACATCATAACATGAAGCAAAGCTTTAACAATAATGATAGCAGTGTCTGTACATACATGTTACAGTGAACCATATACACTGATACTAGCGTAGCCATTCAACAGTATGCAACTCATGACCTCACACCAGTTGAATGGCTGGGGAATAAACACTGGGGTTACATGATAAATGCATCAGTGATAAGTTAAACTATTTTGTCAGAATAATCTCAGGGTCATAGTACGTGATATAGGCCTACTCACGTTGTATTGTCCTGGTCGCTACGGAAAATTGTGAAATTCAGACTATTCAGGACCCAACCTGTCTGGACTGCGCGGCATTTCAAACTGACAATTCAAACTCCACGCATGTGCAGATTCTCCCACTAAATATCAGCACCTCGATCCTTGGAAACATTCTTAGAACGTTTGTATAATGTTCCCTGTTACGGAATATCCCCCTGGATGTTATGGAAATGTTCTCATAAGAAGAACAAATCGGGAATACTTTGAGAATTGTTAGCTGGAAACATTCTTGGAACATGTGTATAATATTCTCTGGTGCAGAATATCCCCCGAATGTTGTGCAAATGTTCTTATGACAAGAACAAATCGGGAATACTTTGAGAATTGTTAGAATCAAAACATCTGTAGAACATGCGTATAATATTCCCTGATACAGAATATTCCCCGAATGTTATGCAAATGTTCTCATATAACAGTAACAAATCGGGAACATTTTGAGAATTGTTAGGAGAATGTTTTGTGTTAGCATGGGTAGGCCCTAAGACAAAATCACAATTAGCTTTACACGCAAGATATATGTATATTAGGCCCACACATAAAGTATGTAAAAAGATATAAAATAACCCTTTTATGTACAAAATCCCAACATATATTTATTCTGATTTGCTTTTGCAATATTTTAGAGCTGGTATTTAACTTACTATGATGTTATAGATAAGGGGTCCACTGCACACTGTTTAAAACAGCACTGTTTAAAACGCAAATTAATCATACATCATCATACGTCGATTATCCCACAAATCCATTAAAACTACCAAAAATAATTTTGCATTCACAACCACTCGTTTCCATCACTTTCGTCACTACTGGATGTAAGCCATCCGTGTTTCTCAAATAATTGATATAGGTTAATAGCATGGTTAGAGTGGTGGAATACATCCGAAAGAGACCTAGTAGGCCTACTTGTTTTCAGACGCTAGATAGAAGTTAGATTGGTGCAAAAAGGCATAAAAGAAGCCATCCGTGTTAAAAGGTAAACCCAGTCAACAATTTGATCTCACAGTGAGCTCACTGTGAGATCACATTAAGCTTACTGTGAGATCACATTGTGAGATCACAGTGATCTAAAAGTGTGACCTCACAGCGAGCCCATAGTGAGCTCACAGAGTGAACTCACAGAGAGATCACTGCGGGACCACTGTGAGCTCATACCACGAGGCCACAGTGAGATCACAGTCAGCTCACACAATGAGCTCATATTGTGAGATCACAGTGATCTATAAGTGTAACCTCACAGTGAGCCCATAGTGAGCTCACAGAGTGAACTCACAACGAGATCACTGCGAGACCACTGTGCGCTCATACCACAAGGCCACAGTGAAATCACAGTTAGCTCACACAATGAGCTCACATTGTGAGATCACAATGATCTAAAAGTGTAACCTCACAGTGAGCCCATAGTGAGCTCACATAGTGAACTCACAGCGAGATCACCGTGAGACCACTGTGAGCTCATACACCGAGGCCACAGTGAGATCACAGTCAGCTCACACAATGAGCTCACGTTGTGAGATCACAATGATCTAAAAATGTAATCTCACAGTGAGCCCATAGTGAACTCACATAGTGAACTCACAGTGAGATCACGGTGAGACCACTGTGAGCTCATACCACGAGGCAACAGTGAGATCACAGTAAGCTCAGACAATCAGCTCACATTGTGAAATCACAATGATCTAAATGTGTAACTTCACAGTGAGCCCATAGTGAGCTCACATAGTGAACTCACAGCGAGATCACTGTGAGACCACTGTGAGCACATACAACGAGGCCACAGCGAGCTCAAATGAGCTCGCACAGTGAGTTTTAAACAAAACAATCAGAAAAACTGGTTAAAATGTACAAAAGCTTTATTTGCATGTGTAACAATATAATTCAACTTCCTCTTCAATTGCGTGTTTGCATTTGAAATATAGATCTCCACGTGCCTCTCTGCTGCATTTTGCTTCCACATTGGTTTCGTTACCTCTCTTCTCCTCTTCACCTCAACCTTCCTGAGGCTCCATGAAGTTATTTACTGCCTTCTTTAAAGGTAAAAAAATCAAAAAAATCAGGAATAAAATAAATAATGATACATGTATAGGTGTTTTCAACTGCAGACATGGAATTCAAATAAATAATTTATTTTCATCCTTTTCCAGGAATGGCAAATTTCCAGGTTTTCCAGGATGCATAAAATCAAACCCTAAATTTGTTATGACAAAACTTATTAAAGTGGCTTTGAGATAATAAAAAATATCCTGTAAGCTATCACAAATTCAGTCAGCTGGCACCATAATCCGACGCACCGCCCATGTGATAAGACATTTTTTAGGGTGTATCTTTTCCTGGGCTCTTACATCATTTTGTTTTACAGGAATAGTCTATAGCTATCTACAACAGCTTGCCATGTACATTACAGATATTAAAGTCAATGATAGCCGCAATTAAGAACATATTGCATTTGATCAAGTTGAAATTTTGCAGGGTCTCTGAAACCGCACATTTTGTTTCATACTAAATAGTCTAGCTATCTAAAATGTTTCTTCCCCATCCACGTGTGAAAGCTAGTATTGTGGGGAGCCTCCGTGACCGAGAGGTAGCGTGCTCGGCCTCAGACCGCCAGGGCTCGAATTTCGAATCCTGTGTCTGGAGGACAGTGTCATCTCAATCATCTCACCATCCTCAGGAGGTTCTCCTGGCCCAGTTTAGCCTATATGTGCACAAAGGTGGCCTAAAGCCCGATTCATTTCATTTTTATTTCATACTAAATGGTCTAGCTATCTGGCATTGTTATTACGTATATTGATTTCAATAATGTCAATGCTGTTTGCAAGTCGCCTGTCGGCCATCTTTAAATTGAGTTTTTTGAGGCATTTTTCCTCCCTCAAACCGCACATTTTGTTTTATAGTACCAGTAATGGTCCAGCTATCTGGTGCGGTTTGGCAGATATCAGCAATATTAAAATTTAAAGATATCGTGCAAGCAAAAACATCCCTCGGCTGATGCCGTGACTCAATATGGCTGTACCATAGGTAGTAGGGCCTACGGTACACTCGCTTTTAATAATTTCAAGAACGGTATATATATATAGCCAGGCACAATTATTGGACAAGAAAACACTATCGGACATTTTGTTGCAATTTGTGTGAGGCTATGCCATTATTTAACACAACGAGACCGTACGTATACAACTAAATCCCAAAGAAAAACAGCTGACTCAGTCGGGATTTGAATCCGTGCACTATCAAACATTACAAGACATTTAGATATTGAAAACATCTATTTTTCAGTCTAATTCAAAACATAATATACAAGTATATTCAAGAATGTAGAAAAAAATTGGATGACGAAGCAAACGTGAGACACCACCCCAATGCTTGATCAATGTTGTGTCACTGTCTTAGACAATAAACCAGTGTTGAGCCAGCATTGGGGTGATGTATTTTGTTTGCTGGAGATATACCTTCTGATCTGGTCCTCCCTGCCGGTATGGGATATTTCTTCAAAATCCTTTCTGTGGGTTTTGTGGACAGCAATGCATGCTCCTGAAATTGAAAAACATCAGTTATTATCAAGTATCATTGGTTATATACTACTACTACTACAGAACATGAATTACTAAATAAATATAAAAATTACCAAATAAATATAGCTTTATTGCGTATCATAATCAATATAAATCATATAGCCTAAAAGTTTCAGAATTAGCATGAAATTATCAGATTATGTGCAGATAATTAATTTAACATACATATGTCGAAAAGACAGAACATTATAGAGTTGCGATCTGCCAGCTAGTGTATCATATCCACTTTCAGATTGTTTGTTCCTATGTGACCCTATGTGCGCTAGCATCCTTCCTTAATACCGAATGTCCCATATCATTAAATGGCATGCAGGCTCTTGTTGATAGATCATCTGAATGAAATGGTGAAAAAAAATCGTTTATGGTATATTTGTTGTTTAAATATGAAATAAGTTGTCATAGGACCTGCGCCGGCTTCCCTTGGTTAAACCTAGTATCCTTGGTTAAACCAAAGCTGGTTCAATCTTTGGCCAATTTATCCAGCATTGAATCAACATCTATCAAACGTATCGTGTTTACTGGAATATTCCTAGTGGCGCGGCTTTGAACATTTGAAAAAAATTATTTGATTTATTTCAAACAACTATTAATTACACTCGTTCTTTACCATCCTTAAGCCATATGCGACAGTTTTTCTAGTTTATTAGAGGCTAACCAACTAACACGCTGACCCAATGTTGTGTCAATGCTGGGACAGCGTCGTAAACAGTAGTCCAGCATTAACCCGACATTAGGTTAACGTTTCGTGTTAGCTGGGTACACCACACAATATACCCAGTAAACAATGCACGTTGACCCGATGTTGTTTCGATGTTGGCCGGCATTAGGGAAGCGTTGTGTTAGAGTCAGTATATATTTAGAAAGTGTGAGGTGTGAGAAACACAAGTTGATGATTCACCGCTAAATGAATGACGGACCACCGTCTCCCACGATTGCCCAGCATTCATCCAGCATTGGGTCAACGAGTTAGTTTTATTGCTCTTGCTACAATGGGTGGCCTGTTAGTGGCATGCTGGATGACGGTGATTTTACGACCAGCATCTTTCATAGTACAAAATGTTCCTGTGTAGTGGTAGAATATGTTAATCACCATGCGTGTATCCCATGTATCAAGAACTCTATATAACATTTCTTGTTTGTATCAATAATATACACGAACTGTGACATCCAGCTCAATGTTTCGTGTAAAATACATGTAATTCTTGGTCTACAATAAAAATTATCTTTTACGTGCCGAATGGTGCGTTAATTTCTCTTTCTATGTTCCACTAAATTATATCAGTTTGAAGTATATTAATTGTATCATAACTCTATTCAATGAATCTATCCCTTGGCTTGAAATAATACAAAACGGCTCTTGTAGAATCTACAGAAACGTAATGAATACAATGTAAGTCTACTTGAGTTATAGGCTATTCACCATTACACAACATGAACTGAAATAAGAAAACACGAGAATTTGGCATAATGCTCGATGAAGGAAAGCTCACCGTCTTACACAATGACCCAACATTCATTCAACATTGAGTCAACATCTTGTGTTGCTCAACGTCTCGCGTTCACTATAATTCTGATATCCCAGTAAATAATATCCTTTTAAAATTGACTAATTTTATCAATCTATATACAGACCTCTATTATATAAGATATGAAATAATAAAGAACGCACGTTGAAAATTAAGAAACGGAATGAAAACAAAGTAGTTTCGCATTAGTAATTTTAGTTATACTTTCCATAACTACAGTAATCACAGCGTGCTTGACATAAATATTAAATGTGTCAAAGAGTGTACTCACATTTCCTGTTCTTGGTGTAGGATAATTGATGATGTGTTATATTCTGTGTATAAATACCAGATATGTTATAACTCAAAGGGAGTGTGATAGGGTATGTACTAAAACCCCCACAGCCCCACAACCCACAACCCAAGGGGCTGTGGGTTGTGGGGGTTTTAGTAAAATGTGAATAACGGCCACTGAACACTGTGGGTTGTGGGGGTTTTAGTAATTGTGCTTATGCCAACTACTAAAACCCCCACAACCCTCAGCCATTGTGGGTTTGGGGTTTTAGCAATTGCTATATAGGCCAACTAATAAAAAATCCACAGCCATTGGGGATTTTTATGCTTCCGAGAATCTGGGGCAATGTGGATCAGATTCTGCTGGACTTGACAATTTGCGTATATTTAAGTTTGAATGCGACTTCTTACTATTATTATAAGACATGCATGACATACAAAAAAATCCCCAATACGTCCTATCCCGGGTCAATGCAGATAGGAGCTTTGTGACGACATGAGAATTCCCTGGCTAAAACCCATACGTCACAAGGATTTCCCTATTTCCTTGAAAAATGCAGCATTGTGATAAAATGATGAGGCCAGGGATATTATTGAGTTTAGGATGTGTTAACAAATATAAAAATACACTCCTCACAAAAAGCCGACAAAATGGTGTAAACTCAACGAGCCACAACGTTGGTTTAATGTTGGGGCGACGTTGGCCAACATTATTACCCCATAAAGACGTTCACCCAATGTTAGATGAATGCTGGGCCAGCGACGTGACGGTGGACCAACATTCATCTAACATGTTGGGTGACTGTCTTGTGTTTGCTGGGCTCTATCCAGCTTGGGTTATATCTGTCATTGAAAAATAATGAGATTGCATGAAAAAGACGAAAGTAAACATTATAAAAAGTTATAAATAGTCCTATGTTTTCTGATTTGTAATTCTGCAAACAAGGAATTATTAATGAACGCTGAAATCATCTGGTTTTATCTCATTAGGGGTCGTGGGGGGTCATTGGGGGTCATAAAAGAATCACTGGTCAATGTGCGGTTCCGTCTGGTGTTTGCCGAGATGTGCGTCCTGTGCCCCATTCACACCTGTCCGTCAAACCATCCGTCGTCCGCTTCAGTCATCAGTCGTCCGCTTCAGTCAAAATTGCTCTGGTAGAAAATATGAAAGACCATTCACACCTTGTCCGTCATCCGTCGTCCGTCATTCATCGTCAGTCAAAATCGGTCAGGGAGCGATTTTAACGGACGACGGATGACGGATGCAGATCATAAATCATTGAAATGAGCTGTGGATAGGGAATTCCCCACAAATAATGCCTCTGTCAACCACTTTCCCGGACTGTACCTATTTAAAACTGTCGGTACACAGAAATCTGTGTCCACAGCTCTGGAAAGACGGATAGGTGTGAATGGTAGTGACTGAAGCGGACGACTGATGACTGAGGACGGATGACGGACGACGGAACACAGATGACGGACAGGTGTGAATGAAGCATTAGTGTGGCCGCCAAGGGGGGGGGGGAGGGGGTCACACAGGAGGTCACGTTTGTGACCCATCGTGACCCCTCGCCCACTAAAGCTACAGGAAAGTTTCTGCTTATAAGCAGAGACTATCTTAATAGTCCGGCAGCCAAGGGGGGTAACCTCGTTTTGCCTGCTATACTTTTTACTCGTTTTTGGTCAAATTGCGGTTTGCGATTTTGACGGTACTAGTGTTTAAAGGGTTTTTACGGTACTTTTGGACAGGATGATTTTTTTAAGACGCGCAGATTCGGATTCCTGAGAAAATTTCACTATAGGTGGAACTCTTGGATCGTATGGACCTTTCAACACAAATAAAACCCCCCTAGCTCTGGGACAAGACCTAGTTGTTAACTTATTGTATTTATGATGGAGGTGATTATTAAATATACACAGTTGTTACTTTATGACATATTTACAATATTTAAAGAAGCAAAAGGTATATGGATTGCTATTTATTTATGAATTTATAGTGATATACAGTCATTGCATTGGTAAATAACGACATGGTATTCCTAGGAATACCATGGAATAATCTTCACTTTACATCATTATTGTTAGGCCTACATGTATAGTGCAACAGACATAAGAAAATGGCCAAATTCACATATTCTTATTCTTATTTATTATATAACATGACATAATATTTTGGCCAGAGAAATATTTAAATCGCTGAAGAATAAGAATAAGTGTGTTTTAACTTTGTGAAGATTTATAGGCCTACACTCTTGTACGTACATTTATTCATATATAAGTCATGTCCTACACTATATTACATCGGCGTAATTCAACTGGACGGACCTATTTGCTTGGGTGAGTTTTACACCTGCTCTGCTTATATAACACATATAAGCGGATGCACTGCCAGGTAGCTATCATTACCGTAGAAATGAAATAGTATATAAACAAGTGTTGAGATACCATTTCAATCATGATAATTATGTCAAGTAAAGGTATTACAAGTGTGTTTTGTGTATTTTTATATATCAAAGACATATGGGTTGGTGAAAATATCTCGTCTCTATCTCAATTATTGACGAAAGTAGGCTATGTTAACTTTTGGTGATTTTATGGCGGCCATTTTAAATATTGCACGGTAATTATGGCCATAAAGTTTTCATGTATTTTGTTGTATTCCTTGATACCAAAAAAATATAGTTTGGTGAAAAAAAATCAAGTCTCTATCTCAAATATTGAGAAAGATGTGATAACTTTAGTGATTTCATGGCGGCCATTTTGAATTTTGCGTTTTAAAAAAATTCCTCAATACAAAGGTTAGAAACCCACATCTGCCGAGATATCATCACTAGATATGCATAATAAGTCGAGAAAAAAGTACAGCAGCCAAAACGAGGTTACCCTAAAAATCCACATTTGGCTGCCGGACTATAATGGTAGCCCAACAATCTCGACCTCCTGGAACGAAAAGGTCATATTTGCCACATTAACAATTAGCGATGCCACTTCGGTTACATGATGACGATTTGAGCTGGATTATCCAAAATCAGATATCATTCTAGATCTACAAGTATTCTGCAGTCCAAATCAAAATAGCAGTAAATGTAGACATGTAAAGTGAACTGTCACTGTTGTTTGCCTCATACAATGTATAACAGCTGTAACTGGTAACTCGTATTGTAAACACATACTGTTATTTGACGCCGATAAAATCAAACAGCACATTGTTTTTTTCAGATCTGTATTCTGGGCCGGTATTCTGAAAGAGTATGACCTAGATCTTAGGCGCGTGATCTCGACCAATCACGCGCTAAGATCTTGGTCAGTCATTAAAAGGTACGTTTATAGTCTGACATCAAGTCTGAAGAATTATCAGCCGACTTTACAATTTACCCCCCTGGTCACTGGAGCTGTTCATGAATTTGTGTGTCATTCGGCGCATTGATTTTATCATACACATAGCCGTCTCTGTCCTAGCAGGTACTCATTCAGACCTAAGTCAAGTGAAACATGTGAGTGTAAAGTACCCTGCATAAGGACACAAACATCGATACAATGTCCCAACGTTGAGAGTGGAAATACGTGATACTTCTCTGAAAAACCTGCCCCAAGCGGGCTTTGAACCCGCACAGCATGCAACGGCTATAACAAAGCTTCTCACACTCTGTGTTGTGGTTTTCACTATGAGACGTATATAGTTATCAGTCCATATAGCACTCTAGCTGTACATTCAGCACAATGTATGGTAGACTAGTTTAATGTCATATGTGACATGATCGTGTGAGAAAATACAAACGTTGTTCATTTTCTGTGCGATATGGGAAAATACAGCACATGTTCAATAAATAAGGTGTTCTCCTAAAGGCTCACACCTTATTCATTGAACGAGTGCTGTATATTCCCATATCGCACTCAAATGAACACCGTTTGTATATCGTCACGCTCTAAACATTACGCCACGTCCCTCTCTCAACTTCCCAACAAACAAGACATTGACCCAATGTTAGATTGATTGATGATCCATCGTCTACGACGCTGGTCCAACATCAACTTAAACTGACCCAATGGCTGAGGGTTGTGGGGGTTTTAGTAGCTGACACAAGCACAATTACTAAAACCCAACAACCCACAGTGTACAGTGGACGTTATTCATATATTACTAAAACTCCCACAACCCCTTAAACTGACCCAATGGCTGTGGGGGTTTTAGTAGCTGACATTAGCACAATTACTAAAACCCCCACAACCCACAGTGTACAGTGGACGTTATTCATATTTTACTAAAACCTACACAACCACTTAAATTGACCCAATGGCTGAGGGTTGTGTGGGGGTTTTAGTAGCTGACATAAGCACAATTACTAAAACCCCCACAACCCACAGTGTACAGTGGACTTTATTCATATTTTACTAAAACCCCCACAACCCACAGCCCCTTGGGTTGTGGGGCTGTGGGGGTTTTAGTACATACCGTGTGATAGCGTAAAACACGCACGTGTGAATCCAAGAGCCAGCTGTACTGGACTGACAGGCTACTATTGCATACCCATGGTCAGTCTACATTTCGGGCCTACGCATCACCAAAATTTGCCCGTCTTAACCATGTTAATTAGGTGATATTATTTCAATTACAAGTGTTAGAAAAAGTAAACCAAGTACATGTAAAAGTTCACATCTATGTGGAATATATTATTTTTGACACAACTGGAAAAATTCGAAACCAAGTAATGAAACACGTGCATTCACTTATTTCCTTAACCATGTTAAATCATGTGGCATCACGACATAAGCATTCACAACTATGTATATTGCATTAAAGAAAAATTGTTTTTTTTATGGAAAAAAAATGTAAATATTAGGCCTATAATAAATTTCAGATTCCATTCGATTGACATAGCGTCATGGTAACGTCATCGCAGAACATAAATGGAAATAGCGGAAATAACAAAAAACATATAGACAGTTAGACTATTTTTTATACTATAATTTATATTTCAGAAAAAACAACATTTAACATCTTAGTAAATTCACCGCCGTTATTTATTTTCAAAATGGCTTCTATAATCTATCAACTTCTGCCCCCTCATACTTGACATAGCGATCACATACCACTGGGAAATGTTTTTTGGCGACATTTTGATCCGCATATCATCAACCCTTTTATTGCTACGGCGACTAACAAAGAAATGTTCGTTAGCACATTTCATGAAAATTTTTCAATCAAATTTTCTTTTAATTTGGTAAATTAAGTGCTCAGCAATGTCATACAATCACCCCATTAACCTTTGGGAGTAAACAATTTCAAAATGGCGGCTAAACGGCCATTTTGAATTTGAGTAATTTTGTGATATTTACATAACTTAAAAACAATGCAAAATATCTGGACCATGCATAAAAAACAAAATGTCTCACACAAGGATAACACATGACAAATCTTGCACAAATAAAAATCAAAGTAGCCACTTTAAATTGTTTTTTCTCATCTCAGAAATCTTGCATGATAACTAAATTTATAATATAAAATATTTATATAATTGAAATCAACTGAATTAAGAATGAACATTTTTTGAGGGTTTATGTTATTGTTAACTGTGTAATGTTATTTATGACGTTATGACAACGTTATTTTGAAATATGTTAAATGAGGACGTAGGCATAACGTCATTATGACGTTGTTACATGTTTTAAAAAACGGTCAGCACTGTAACATGGATGTCAGCACGGTATCTCGAATATAAATACTATGCATAGCATTGTATTGTTTTTTTATTGGAATAATACTTAGATGACAATGTTTAAAACATAATTTCATAAAAAAACATACAATGTCAATGTAGATTATCACAATGTTTCAAAAAGGTACGTTGACTCCCCGTCTGCATTTTCCTGGCAGCTTCTTCAAATTAAGATAATACCAAATATTCACTGCTGGCTCAATCTGTCATGTATACGAGTCTAGTGTGATGAAACTGTGAGTTCATGTGAGCTGACCATGATCTCACAGTGAGATCAAATAATGATCTCATACTGTGAGTCGTATGTGATAAAAACTGTGAGTTCGTGTGAGCTCACCATGATCTCACAGTGAGATCAGATAATGATCTTATACTGTGAGTCTAGTGTGATAAAACTGTGAGTTCATGTGAGCTGACCATGATCTCACAGTGAGATCAAATAATGATCTCATACTGTGAGTCGTATGTGATAAAAACTGTGAGTTCGTGTGAGCTGACCATGATCTCACATTGAGATCAGATAATGATCTTATACTGTGAGTCGAGTGTGATAAAACTGTGAGTTCATGTGAGCTGACCATGATCTCACAGTAAGATCAAATAATGATCTCATACTGTGAGTCGTATGTGATATAACTGTGAGTTCATGTGAGCTGACCGTGATCTCACAGTGCGATCAGATAATGATTTCATATTGTGAGCCTAGTGTGATAAAAGTTTAAGTTCATGTGAGCTGACCATGATCTCACAGTGAGAACAGATAATGATCTCATACTGTGAGTCGTATGTGATAAAAACTGTGAGTTCGTGTGAGCTGACCATGATCTTACAGTTAGATTAGATAATGATCTCATACTGTGAGTCAATTGTGATAAAAACTGTGAGTTTGTGTGAGCTCACCATGATCTCACAGTGAGATCAGATAATTAGTGGTGAGCTGACCATTATCTCACAGTGATATCAGATAATGATCTCATACTGTGAGTGGTATGTGAAAAAAGCTGTGAGATCATGTGAGCTCACCATGATCTCACAGTGAGATCAGATAATTATATCATACTATGAGCCTAGTGTGATAAAAGTGTGAGTTCGTGTGAACTGACCATGATCTCACAGTGAGATCAGATAATGATCTCATATTGTGAGCCTAGTGTGATAAAAGTGTGAGTTCATGTGAGCTGACCATAATCTCACAGTGAGAACAGATCATGATCTCATACCGTTTGTCTGGTGTGATAAAACTGTGAGTTCATATGAGTACAGCATGATCTCACAGTGAGATCAGATAATGATCTCATACTGTGAGTTCAATGTGATAAAACATTGAGTTCATGTGAGCTCACCATGATCTCACAGTGAGATCAGATAATGATATCATGCCGTGAGTTCAGTGTGATAACACTGTGAGTTCATGTTCACATAATCAAGGAATAAGAAAAAACTGCTGAAGGGGCAAGCTAATAATAACTTATTATTCAACTCATTTGAAAATGTTTTTAATAATATAAAAAACATCAAAACGCTTGTAAAATTATGTAAAATAGGAATACAAAATCACCGAGGAACAGGTCGAATAAGAAAAAACTGCTGAATGGGCAAGCTAATAATAGCTTATTATTCAGCTCATTTGAAAATATTTTTAATAAAAAAAAACCCAGCAAAACGCTTGTAATTTTTGAAGTTCATTTAAAGGGATACATTAAACATTCGTTATGTAAAAAGTCAATGAAATATAGAATATTCAATTTTTATGAAATGGGTATATGCCTATATTGCATCAAGAAATATATAGCTGAAGGGGCAAGTAATTTAGCAATTATCAATAAAAGTAATGTTAAGAAGCAGCAAAAACAGAATTAATTAAACATAGGGGCCTACTAGTATTATGTGAAATTATGTACCTGAGAAACTGAGCGAATGCGAGATAAATGACTAAAGGATCTAGTTAATTATTATGCGTCTATGCATGATAAAATACGGTGCACTAGTAAGTGGGTGCTGTGGGGCTCAGACAGTTCGTGTCTGTGTGCCGTTTGCATACCCTCCTCAACAACAGATAATCTTGTTTAATAATATTTATTAATGTTCTTGATGGATTTTGTCAATATTATGTAATTTAGATGTAATGATACAAGAGTCAAAGTTCACTTCAATATCTGAATGTGAACAATTACTAGATTGTTATTGATAGGTTTTGTATTGTGTGAACAATTACTAGATTGTTTTTGCTAATATTATGTAATTTGTTTGTAATGATACAAGAGTCAAAGTTCACTTTTAAATAGTAGATTAGATCAAGCAGAGACATGTATACATATTCATAGTAGATTAGATCAATTAGAGACATGTATACATATTCATAGTATATTAGATCAATCGGAGACATGTATAAATATTCATAGTATATTTGATCAAATACAGACATGTATAAATAGTCATAGTAGATTAAATCAATCAGAGACATGTATAAATATTCATAGTATGTTTGATCAATTAGAGACATGCATAAATATTCATAGTAGATTTGGTCAATTGAATGGCTTAGAGGTCAAGTGATCCAAGTCCGCATTTTCTCATTTTCCTATAGAAGGCTCTAAGGTTAAAATCAATTAACAAAAATAGTTATTTCGTTTTGAATTCTACATTGTTACGTCCATAATTAGGAATACATACATGGGAAATTTTAAATTGGTGTTAATTATTCATTCATACTCACAGGTGAAAAATTATCAATGTCGTAAAACCCATTTCTGGCAATTTTTATTTCATTTTATTTTATAAATAAACTTTTGAAATATAGAAATATAAATTTATTTTTAAAATTACAAATTCGTATAGAAACTGTCTCATCGTCTTGCTCCAATAAAAAAATGGTGATGATTGGCAAAGCACAAACTGGTCCATAGAAGGGGTGGTTTATAACATTTCAGCAGCCATTTTACTTATGGCTCAGAGGTAAACTGATATAAGTCAAAATATCCCTATATAAACTGATGGACTTGGATCACTTTACCATTGAAGAAAAGTATCAATTTTGAAAGTGAAAAATTATATGTTAATAAATCTCGAAATTTTAAAAGAATGGCTTAGATATTTAAGTATATTATTCAACATATATTATTCAACATATTTAATTTACCCAAAATGACAAAAACAGACAAAAAACAGATTGACCTTGGATCACTTTACCTCTGAGCCATTCAATTGGAGACATGGATAAATATTCACTCGTTATTCCTGTTAACTGACTGTCAAGTAAATTTATACCTATTTTGGTCTTAGTGCTTCACTCTGTTACAGCCACGTTTACATTTCCAAAATTTAACATTACCAACGTTTACATTACCAACAATGAAGGGCGATTTTAGTTAGATTTTGAAAAAATCGAGCGTATTGTATACATCATTTGTCCACTGCATAAACATATTTACAGACATACCAGAGTATCTTATATTACCGAAAGCTACTAGCACAGCCTATCACTTGAATGTAAGATATTTGGTCTCGAATCATTTATTATTGCACAGTGGAGCTTTAAGCTAGCACTTAATTAACCCTTAATTTTACCATTTTGTTCACACTTTGTCACTAAATAGTAAAATAGTTTTCGTTCAGCTCATTAGTGTATGGTATAAATGCTTTGTTTTGATTCAAATATCTAGAACCATTGCCTACTTAACCTAAACCCATTTTGAATACAAATAATTAGTTATCTGGTTATGTGAACCTATCACATACTTTTTTATTTCGGCGTGAAATTTTGTGCGGTTTTTCGTCCGGCAAAATTGACCCTTTCGCACATTTTTGCCAAATTAGGGGCTTATAGCAGTTAAATTAAAAATAATATATATATAACGTCATTTGATATTATTCGAAAGCTACTATCAATGACTGTAACATGAATGAAATTATTTTGTTTCTGTTTAACACGAAATGTACAGCGAATCGTCAGGTTTATATTTTAGGCCTTACGTTTACAGATGTTTCTCGCCTTTTCCCGTAAATAGTACAAATAATTTGCGGTCAGTTCATTTTTGTGTGGTAGGCCTAATAATGCTTACTTTTGATTCAAATATTTCCTAGATCCATTGTTAGCTTGACATCAACTCGTTTGCAATAGAAATAATTAATTGCGTGAACATGTTAAATGCTTTTTTGGTTGAACTTAAAATTCAACTCGTTTCGAATATAAATAATGAATTAGATCTATGTGTACATATAAAATGCTTTTCTAGTTGAGCTTAAAATTCAATACGTTTGGAACAGAATTAATGTTTGTTATTAAATATATTATATATTAAATGTTTGTTTTTGGTTGAACTTACATTCAACTCGTTTGAAATAGAAATAATGAATTTAGTGAACATATTAAATGCTTTTTAGGTTGAACTTAAAATTTGTACTCCTGTCGTCAGGTTCGGTGAAATTGACCTTATGCCATGTTTGTTCCAAATCAGTAGTCAAAATAAAAATAATATATCAACATAGTCGATATCAGTTGAAAAGCTACTATTCAGGGATGTAACATTGATACAAAATATTTGTTTTCTTATATGGGAAATGTACAACTGAGCATTTAATTTGTATTTTAAAACTTAATTTAACCATTTTTTCAATAAAAATGAAAATACCTTTCATTCTGCTTATTTTACTATAGCATAATGTTTTTGCTTTTTCATTTTAAAATATTCTAGACCTATTATTATTGACTTAAAATTACCCAATTGTGAACATTATTACATGTTTTGGGGTTGGAAGTAACATTTGTGTGTTTTTCGTACGGCTCGAGAAAAGTTACCGTATCCCACGTTTTTGCTCAGTGAGCTGCCAAATTTAAAATAATATAGGAACATATTTAAGAATAACTGAAAGCTACTACCAAATCTGTAACATGGATAAAAATATTGTTGAATGAATATAATGAACTTAAATAATATAAATTAATATAAATATAGCTTTATATGACTATATCTCATTAGTCTGGTCCGGGTAGAAAGAGGTCTATATTATGATGTTTATTGCTTAAAGGTGATATGCATGCCACCTGGTGATTATGAACGTATTGATTATTTTCCCGAAGAGTTATCACGAAGGGTTAACTGTGGCATAGCACCACCTGGTGAATGTTACAAGAGAAGTTTTCGTCTGCAGGAAATTGCTCGTGAACAACAGCTCTCTATTTCGTATCGATCACTGGCAACATTGATTACGTGGATCAGATCATATATGGTCTATTTATTAGGCCCAGCGTACGGCCGGCAGACTATTATGTTTATTTTGCCTGCGTTTGTGTCCTATTTAGGGGAAAAGAGGTGTGAAACTGGGCCAAAATGGCTTATCGCTGTCACGCTCGAGTGACCTCCACCCCTGTTAAACATAGCCGTAAAACATACTTATCGGATTGGTCTAATCCTAAATATTTCGTGGAGGGGACTTTTTGTGATCACCGACACCACCCACGGCCATCTGATTGGTCGACGTGTCACCGAACCTCGAAACGGTGAATTTATATATATTTCCACCTCCTCCACAATCTGATAACCACGCCTCCGTGTTGGAGCAATTCATATATGCCACACACAAACTGTTAACGCCATTAACGTGAATAAAATTGTATGGTTCGTTGAACATACTTGCAAGATTTAAGCACTTACATTTCTTTTTTACTTCATTGTTGTAAACTTTAAAATAGGATGATGGAAACCACCAGTTTAGTTGCATCGCTGTGATATGCACATATATACAATATAGCCAATCGTTTGGTTAAGCGCAATAGACAAATACATTAGAATTAAAGGTATACACTTTTTTAATTTCTTTAATTTTTTTTATATTTTTTATTTTTTAAACTTTTTTTTTTAATTTATTGTATTTATTCATTTCATGATGTTTATTCACTTTATCATGTTTATTCACTTCATCATGTTTATTCACTTTATCATATTTATTCACTTTATCATGTTTATTCACTTTGTTCAATCATTTTCTAAAGCGCGTTTTAGGTGTTTATTATATATTTTTATTTTTTTCAATCCAAGGGATAATCAAATCTGTTTAAATCATTGTAATAAAAATTCAGAGTTGGCAAAAAGCGTACCTGTGAAATAATGTCACCACTACGCGGGGCTATATACATTTCACACTCGCATCGAGCAAATCTAAAAAAGTGTTACAGAATTTGAAGCTGGTGAGAAGATGTGTTAATATTTAAGATTAAAGATATACCTGCGTAGCACCACGAAAGAGACAAGATTAAGCAGTCTAGCCCTAATGAGCATACACCATGACATTCCCATTAATTCAAACAATGTTTTAAGTGACTTTGACTCCTGTGGCATACGTCGATTACGGTACCTTTTTCATGAACGATAATTGCAATAATTACCTGATCACTATGTATAATGTGTAGGCCTATATATAAATGAAATATATGCATACATGTATAAATAATTATAGTGGGGGACCATAATGTATTAAATTTGCACATCTGGCTAAAATTGTGAAAATTGGTGTACAAGCCCACAAAACAATACTCTTTCATATTTTTGATGGATCCAATCTGAAAAATGGCTGGATCTACCATTTTAGGCAAAATTCAAAATGGCCGCCACTCGAAAATCAAAATTATCATATCTTGGCAACATATGGCCCAAATTTTACGATGTTAACATCAATTTTATATATTTGGATGACGAGGAATCTATTTTTAATAGTTTAAAATTGATTGGGATAAAATTGCATGTTTTAGTTTTATTTGAAATGTCCAAAATAACACATTTTGTAAAAAGAATATGCTAAAAACCGAAATATCGAACGCTGGACACATTTAAAAAAAAGTTAAGTGACATTTGATTCATATTTGACTGTTAACAACATAATTTATATAGGCCTATACATATTGGTAAGCGTTATCAGTTAAATAAATCTTCAGTTAGTACATTATTTGGACATTCATTGTTTATGCACTCCCAGTCAAGGTGACATAGATGTGTGCATCCTAGATTAGCATTAGCACATTTGCAATTCCCCTTATCAGGCTATGCTTTTTTGACATTATTGATTGCAGTGTTGCAACAATGCACAACCCTAACATCTGCAAAACATTCAGCAGACCCAGCTCCTTTCATATAGATTGTATATTTTGCTGCCTTTCCAGAGCCTTTCTGCAAATATATCTCGCCTGATGCCGTGCTCGTCTAGAAGACCGAAGTAAGACCTCTTGTTTGGGTGGTATGTTTCCTAATGTTCGTTTGTCACAGTCCATGCACCGCTCCAGCCATGTCAATGGAGTCCAGGGAGGACAGATAAGGATATTCGGTATATGCCACGAATGTGTCTGTTATTTCTGGGTCGGCAGCCAATGCACTTTTCTGCCAATACTTTTCTGCCAATATAAGATGAACTAGAAGGCCTATTGCAGCAAGTAAAGAAGAGTGTGAGTGAGATGCACCTTTGGGGACCAAGTTATTTTTAGGATTGCATGGATAGAGATTGTCTGAAACCTTTTGCCAGAGCCGAAACTAACCCAAAATTCAGTCAATCTCAGGCTAGTAACAGCAATGCATATACTAATGCTATTCACTTTCCTGATATAAATATTGTTATGTCTTAATAATGTGTAGAACATGCGACTGTCAGCTTCCATTTGATCAGAAGGCATAAATTGAAAGAGGTTAGCGTTATCGGAAGGATGTGACCTGGTCATCCTTCGTGGAATATATGATATTTGGGAAACGTATTCTAATCGTTAACCATTTCTTGACCTATGAATCTAAAGAGATCAGCCATATTCTCCGGTATTTTCAAAAATTGTTCTAGTCACCAGCGATGGGTGTTGACCCCCTGAACCTTGGTTCGACAACGACCTTTCTCTTAGGTTAAACATGTCAAACTTTGATCAGGATAGGAATCCCAGATCAGGTCAAGACTGGTTATTATGGACTCCGATTTCATGCTCTGGACAAATGTTAAGAAATGTTGAAAGTATGGACAATGGCAGCAGCATCAAAAATTTTCATAGACATATCGTTTTCAGCCATTCTAAGATGTCAGTTTTTTTCCACTCCTCCATTTCCCTCTGTCAGATAATAATGGTGGCTCCTTTTGATTTTCAAATAACGTAAATCATATGCATTTGGGTGTGATTGGAGAGAACTAAATAAATGAGATGCCAACGAAGTACTTGTCTTCTGTACACTAATATTTTTGCCTTCAGTTCGCGATGGTTTGCAATGTTGGGAGAGATTCATCATACACTTTCATGTACATTCATGCCTTTAATAACATGTTAAAGGCATATTGCATTATGTATCTGCTGGACCAGCAGGAATTATTTATCTTGTATCTAATGTGAGCATATTTGAACAAGTGTCATTAAATAAAAAGGATTGCCCTTGAGTATATACAGGAGGTATATAACATCTTTAGACAAACAAGTTTGGAGAATTTGCCCTTCTTTGTGCTGACCATAAACAGAAGAAGATGATGTTGAGTGTGACAATAATTCAGCTGATGATGCAAATTCAACCAGTGCTAGAACTTTCCCAGGTAGAGACAAGGTGTTCATTCATGTATGATAACAGCAGGATTGTCAAATAGAGAAGACATATATCGGTAGCCAGAGTAGTTTGTTTGGTTGAAAACAAACAAACAAACATCAGCACAGGTCATCTATTACCTACATATGAAGGTCGAAATCACCCTCACGAACAAGTGATCAAGCAAATCAGCTGTATTTATTACAGATCAAGAATCATTAAACGGGTTTTAACTAATATGAAATTTATATTATTACAACTTCCTCATGTTGTTATCCCAGCTGTCAAAATCAAAAATCCCATGCAGTTTGTTTAGAGCATCTTATAGGCTTATTTTAACTTGGCGTCATCTATCTTGTCATGATGTGGACGAACGAGAAGCTCTGACTTTGGGAGGGCAACATAAATATCTGCCGGTGGAGTGGTTGGGATGATGTATGCGATACATACTGATGATCGTGCAAATGTTACAAAAC
>OZ024910.1:41787288-41792288 GCA_964017125.1 Flabesymbios commensalis | reverse complement strand
ACACTTTATTTGTATATGCCCAATATACGTGGTATATATATAGAGGAATAATGTAAGACACGATCACCCACAATTCCCCAGATGTTACTTTCCTTGATACTGAAAACAGGTATATGTATATAATGTCTTGCAATGACAAATGCGTCCTGAATTTTGTAGCTTTTGCCTATGGTAAGAGAAAGACATTGCTATAAATGAATATTTGCATTATATTGATATGTGGCTATTAATGTACGTAACCATAGCAAAAATGCAGTCTGGTGTAAAATACTGGCATTGCTATACGTATATTATTATCCAACGATGAGTTAATCTTGTATCTAGAATAATAATAAAAACTCATTTGACATCATCGATTAAAATTGTATCCAAATTGTTCTATAAGCCCAAGGGTGTTCTAAAGTATTATTTAAAAACAATTATTGTGTGAATGTAGTGGGCATATGCACATATCAGTATAATAAACTATACTATTAGCTGTTTTATTGTTTGTAAAATCTGAAACAATCTTGAATATTTGAATCGGGGTGTATGCCACTACCCAGCAAACACAAAACATGTGTATAACATTTGTACAACGTCGGCCCAACGTCTTCGACGTTGGTCTAACATTGTACAAATGTTATACACATGTTTTGTGTTTACTGGGTAGTTATCCGATAATAATGTTAGTAGCATGTATTAGACTGTAGGGAGGGGTTATATAGTATGATATGGGTGATGTGAGCCTCTGAGGCTGACTTCACATTTACCCCCTGGTCACGGGACCCGTTCATTACTGTGTCATTTCAACTCCCCGGTTAACATACCACTTCGATGCTGGGAACTTGTCGTATACATTGCCATCTCTGCCTACCAGGTACTCATGCACACCTGAGTGAAGTGAAGCACTTGAGGGTAAAGTGCCTTGGCCAATGATACAACATCGAAACAACGATGCCCCAGCGTTGAGCAACATGATATTTATCTGAAAAGACTTAAATAGACCGTAACGTACTTGTGGAAATCAGAAAGTAAATTATTTTTTCAAGGAAAAAAATACTTAAGTTATATTTGGGATTGTTTCATTTTCATGTCTAATCTTGTTGTGAGGTAACGAAAAAATGGTAATACCATGTGCTGTTCGGACAAGGACTAAAATGTAATTACCATCATCTATATCTCGAGACATGAACAAATACATGCATGGCTACTAATCCATTCTTCTCTATTCCTCTTACATAAAAAAAATACCAGACGAGGGATAACGATTTGATGATGAATGGTTATATTACGTGTCTACAATGACAGAAATCAGGCCGCATTGCTTGATTGCAGTTCATTACGCCTACAGATCCCCATATAACTGATTTATCTGTCATCTTCACAGCCAGAGACGAGTTTTTCTAGCTGGAGGCTATCGTTAGCTGAGTGAGATACGTTTTAATAAGCGGACACCAGAAGCGTCGAGACTGTAAGAAACCTGTTTACCATTCCCAAAGCTATGTAGATTGTACCTATACATGTATAAGTACAGGAACATTCCGTGCATCTGTAATTCAAGTTGAAAATAGTATCATAATGCGGATAATTTAGAAATTGTTCATACTATGGTCATTCTAAATGTTGAATACGCAACTACTACACTTTTGAACAGTAATAAAAAGCAATCTGTCTCATTTTCGCATGTCAAAAGTACAAGTGAGGTGCCTTCTGGGTAGGCCTATAGTCCTCACCTGATGTTGGTGCGCAATGGAAAAGCACTTTAAGGATGTGTACATAGTTTCACAAATCCAACATGGTGGCCGTTGCAAAATTCTTTATTTTTCTGTGTAATATGTATTTTTAATTATTATAAAAATGTATTGGCTGAATTTAATCAGTAACGCCACTCCTGGGGATGTTGCTAGATGTTGAATTTTGAATTCCCTGAAAATGCTAGATGTGCGCCACTGGGGATGTATATAACTAAACATTGCTTGGAAACTAGAGACGTTGAAGTTATCTTCCTGGTCATCCTGTCATTGCATCATATAATAATAAGAACACAACATCAAAATAAGACACAATGCCAAGACCATACAATTAAAACCCTTTAACCGCCGGTGCCGTCCCTATTCGTTTTTTACATTTTATATTAGCACATTACATATCAGCTTTTAAACCTGTTAAATATGACATTAATCAGCAAGATTTGAATTTTTTGACCTCCATTTTGTCAAATCTGAATAATTTTCACTCACTTGAATTTGTGGATCGCGTCAGCGAGACAAAACTTCAAGTGGGTGAGAATTCCAATTGCATAATTTGGTGGCTAAAGGGTTAACAGATTAAAGTCGATGTGAAATGATTTCAGTTTAGCAAAATAATTGAAGAATATGTCATAATGATCTGTCCTGTGAATTCTCATATAATTTTAGTCCATTGATTATTAGTTATTAGCAAAAATTAAGACTTGGCTCCTTCTGGTCTGGGTAGAATTTCAATAGATATCATCAGTAACAGTAGAAACTCTCGTACTGAGGTCTGTGGCCCAACATTGAAGCAGTAACGAGTCAGCGTCTTCTGATTGCATGGCTGTACACGAACTATTTCAATAAAAAAACTGTATTGAAACCTAGTCAATGCTTGACTTCAGCCAGGAGTTGGGGCAGTGACGGGACAAAATTTGTAGTGTTGTTTGCCCGACTTTCGTGTTGACTACATCTACAAGTTGTTGAAATGTAATCAAACAAAACCCCACCTGATATAAAAAAACGTGCTGACGTCAAAAACAAGTTCTGCCCCCTAATTTCGAATCCTAGAAATAGATCCCAGTGGGCTAAAGCGTACCGATGAAGCACTCTGCCATTAAAACTTTATTTAAGCTCGAAAACACGTTATCGAAGTTAGAGAACACGTTACCGAAGTTATCTAACACGTTGTCAAACTTCAAGAACTATTACTTTATGCTGCTATGAGGACTTCACCTGGCCTTTATCCTTTTCAGCCCTAACGATGCATTGAAGCATCATGTTACATCCCTGACAACACACTTGATTTTCCTACAACTAGGGGTTTTAGAATGAAAATTTCCATGAAACTGGTTTACTGATACATGGTCATTTTCTTCAGTTTTCCACTCACTTCAAATCATCTTCATCCACTACAAGTCGAGAATTGCTGCAGCAATTCGCGGCTTGTAGTGAATGAAGATGGCAATGGTAAATTCAGGCTTCAAAGTGTTAAATCAACACCTGCATTTACGACAGCCATCAACGTGGTGTAGTATCATAGTGAATGCTTCCAAACCAACAATAAAAAATAGTATGACGTTCGAAGGTTTTGCACAAAACTGAGCATACAAAAATAAATCAAAATATAAGGATGATCTAGATATTCCCACTGCACACGAACGATGTGATCACATCACATGATATATTAAAGCGGCAAAGAAAAAACAGTTTTAAAAAGTAAAAAGGCAAACAGTAATAACACAATAAAAATGTAACATTCATACAAATAAACAAAACGGAAGACAAGAAAAAAAATGAAATGAATCGGGCTTTTGTGCATAAACAGGCTAAATTGGGCCAGGAGACCGGAATACAAAAAAACGTCATTGTCAATAACAATTAGGACCAGGGAGGGAAACTGTCAAAATTACAAAATAATAAAATGAAAAAAACCCTAATCGTTAAAAAAGAAAATAGACCGGCCAAACAACAATAAGCAGCATTATCAGCAAACACTTTGATGAAGTAAAGCAAGAATAAACAATGAGCAAGTTCGATAACCTTTCACGGACTAAACGCTTTCTAAAGCAGTAAATGCATTATCGCTGGATATGATTATCAGTAATACAGAACGTTTCGGTGAGAAACGCCTAAAAAGGGATTCTTGTAAAAAACACGAGTTTATTAATATGCTGGATGGAGACGATGTACAAAATAGGGTTGTAGATATATTTAAAAATGTGGGACATGCAAATTCACCGACAGACGTCGATAACTTGGCAGATGACACTAGAATTCAAATGGTTGCAAATAGATCGGAGTATACAAAGTATGTCAGAATTTCTAAGCGTAACTACTATGATAACCAGTATACACGAAAGTTAACCATGGAACTGTACGATAGCTTTCCCATGAGTTAATTAGGCTGTGTGAAGTTGGTTCAACATTCAACATTCAGATTGAGAAAGTTGGTTCAATATTCGAAGTGTCCCCAGTCAAAATCTGGGGAAAAAATATTTAAAAATCGGGAAAAATAAGGCAAACAAAATGACTAGAAGGTTCGTGGGGACTTTTCGAGAAATGTGCAAAGGAGGTGTATTTATGGTGTATTAAGTGCTGTAGCGAGTAGAGGGTTCGTTGGGCCACCCTAGGACCCAATGAGTTTTGTTTGCCTTATTTCTCCCGTTTTTTTGATATTTTTTCCCAGAGTTTGACTGGGGACTTTCGAATATTGAACCAAATTTCTCAATCTGAATGTTGAATGTTGAACCAATTTCATGCAGCTAGTTAACTATGCGTCTGCACTCAAATCCTAAAGAAGTTTGGAGGTCACTTAGACCTGGTAGACAAAGTGGCCCAAGTGTAGTACTCGACACTAAAACTGAATGACGGGTGCTGATTGACTATTTACTACCAGGTGACGTGAAACACTGTCTTTTTGTTGGATGGGTGTCGATATCTGCACTTGGGCCGAAAAAGGTACATCTATTAAACCTATATCAGATTCACATTAAATTCATCAACCAGGATTATTGAATTTCGCCGATTTCTCCGTCAATTCTCAACCAATTTTCATGAAATTTTACACACACTATTTTCCATTCATGTCGTGACTACCCTGAAAATTTCGCGAGGTTTTGATAAGTATCTTAGAAGTTAGACCATTTGACATGTAATGAAATTCTGAGACTAAGCTAATGGCTTTATAGAGGGCAACATTTTTATTTATTTACTACATGTCAAATGGTCTAACTTTTTTATTACTTATCAAAAACTCCGCGAAACTTTCAGGGTAGTCACGACATG